>OU015492.1:193322551-193577551 GCA_907164885.2 Dolomedes plantarius | reverse complement strand
TGCAACAAAATGTTGTAAAATACGTTCACCATGATCCTTCTAATAATTCCGATCTAGTTTCCTCTAGGAATGCCTAGTATAGAAGTATAACTATAGTAAATATTTGTAAAAATTGAAAAAAATAAGAAAATATTTTTTTAAACAGACGTATACGACGAAGGTTATATATCTTCTTTGAAATTAATGTTTATTAAATCTCAAAGCAGAATTATAGCGAAAAAGTTTAAAGTTAATAGTTTTATTTTTGATATGTTTAGTCAGACCCTTCAAAAATCTGAAGTGACCACAAATTCAAAAATGATTCCCAATAATTATATTTAAGGTGTTTATTTATTTATTATCAGTTAGGTCAGAATATCCAGTATCAGTTCCACGTGTCAAACACACGAAATTTTTTTATTAGTTATACAGTATAATGCATTGAAAAATATCGGAATCAACACAGTGAGTGTCCATTCATATACAGTCGAACCCCATTATAGCGAACCTGGTATATAACGAACTCCCGGATATAACGAACGAAAATTTTGGTCCCACCGTTTTCCTATTGTGTTTAACGTTAATTTATCCTTTTATAGCGAACCTCCGAATTCTTAAGAATCGGCTATAACGAACTTTTCTTTCAGTAGACATCTGAATTTTTAAAAATTTTTAAACTTTTTAAGAATGTTGAAGATACAACGAATGTTGAAGAAGCAAAGAATGTTGAAGAAGATGATGATGAAGATTTACCTATCACTATGTGGATAAAAAAGCACAAAATTTCATCAATCTCAGATTGTGGCGTGCAATTGTTCGAAATATGTGATGATGAAGTCATTACATGGGAAAATCCGACTGATGAAGGTATTGTGGAAGAAATTAAAATGAATCATTCTGAAATCGAAGATTCTGCTTCTGATGCTGATGAAGAGGAGCACATAAATGACGAAATCCCCACCATCTCAGATGCTACAGCATCGATGAGGGAAATTAATAAGTTTTTGTCAACACAAACAGTGGAAGAAAGAGTGTTGGGGTCATTTAATGTATTGGACAGAGAAATTCATAAAATGTTTTTGAAATCGGCATCACGTCAGCAGAAGATTACCGATTATATCTGTATCAAAACAGTGAGCAACTATTAAAGATAAAATCAATTTATTTCCATTTGTCTTTATTTTTAGGTAATTTAATTAGTATTGTGTCAGTTTAATGCAATCCATTTTAGTCAATTTAAATCACTAACGATCATTTTTGATAGATTTTATAATTTTTCAACACATCATTATTGAATATACATAGCAGCTAATGATTTATTCATTTTGTCAAATCTAACATTTTTCTTAATGGTTCGGATATAGTGAACCACCGGATATAGCGAACAAAACCTTTTGTCCCTTGAAGTTCGTTATAACGGGGTTCGACAGTATTTTAAATATGGCTTTTTGTTTTAACGTACTTCAGATTTGTATTTAGGATTCAACACAAAAATTCCGATCATTATATATATATATATATATATATATATATATATATATATATATATATATATATATATATATATATATATATATATATATATATATATATGTGTGTGTGTGTGTGTATTAATTTTAAAGTTTCATACACAATAATGACTGGTATTTTCAAAAATCGCTTTTTCTTTTCTTTTTGGATCACCTTATTTTTTTTGTTCATTCCTGGTTCAAAGTACCATTAGAACCTACCAATAATTTATTAAAATTGTTTGAAATTTTCAGACACAATTTTTCTTTTTTCTTTTAAAAATAAAAGGGCACAAACTATTGGTATTTATTTATATAGTGTTTCTTTTCATTTTTCATATTTTTGTTTAATTTTTAGTAAAGTCTTTAAGAAGGCCTTGGATATTCATTCATGTTTTAAAATTACGGTTAATAAAAAAGGAGTTTGTACCAGTGGTATCTATTTACTAATTTCAATATTTTTGATATTTCTCTATTCTATATTTCTAATTTCTGAATCAGCGAAATTTTTATGATACTTGTGCATTTAAGGTTCCTTAAAAAATCTTTGATACTCTTCTGACTTTACTTTTAAAAATTAATTTAAAAATTTCATACACAATGGTGATTGAAATTTTTATAAATTATTTTTCTTTTCTTTTTAGATCACCTTATTTTTCCGCCATTTCTGATTGAAAGGGCAATTAGATCCTACCAAGTATTTATTAAAATTCTTTAAAACTTCTTGACACAATTTTGCCTTTTTCTTTTAAAAATAAAATTAAAGGTTTTAAGGACATAAATGATTGGTATTTATTTATATTATGATACTTTTCGTTTTACTTATTTTTGTTTAATTTTTATAAAAGTCTTTAAGAACGCCTTGGGTATCCAAAGTTTTAAAATTACGATTAATAAAAAAAAGAAGTTTGTCCCACTGGTATATATTTTAAAAAATATTATTCTGTTTTTATGTAATAGTGTCATCACACATCATTTTTTTTAAAACTTGCATTTAAAAGAAAATGGGTGGAAAATATTGTCTTTTCATTTGTTAAATGAAATTCCAAAAAATTAAAAATCTATAAACATCAGAGGCATAAGATAAATGTTAATCCACAAACATGAGAAAAATTAGATTGTTTTTATTATATTAATTGGTATTTATTTATATTATGATACTTTTCGTTTTACTTATTTTTGTTTAATTGTTATAAAAGTCTTTAAGAACGCCTTGGGTATCCAAAGTTTTAAAATTACGATTAATAGAAAAAGAAATTTGTCCCACTGTTATATATTTAAAAAAATATTATTCTGTTTTTATGTAATAGTGTCATCGCACGTCATTTTTTTAAAAACTTGCATCTAAAAGAAAATGGGTGGAAAATATTGTCTTTTCATTTGTTAAATGAAATTCCAAAAAAATAAAAATCTATAAACATCAGAGGCATAAGACAAATGTTAATCCACAAACATGAGAAAAATTAGATTGTTATTATTATATTAATTTGAATTTACGCAGTTTAGAAGATACTTTTAAGTAAAGAAAAAACCCAGAAAACATACTACATACGAAAAAAAAATATGATAAAGTGGTTGCCATGGAGATTTAAATTAGCAAAAATGCAATAATAAAACGCGACATGCTTAGAAAACCTAATTAAGCTGCATTTTCCCCCCTTCGACTTTCCTTTATTTCAGATCGAGAGTCTGGAATTATGAATTCCTGCGTTTATCCACAAGCGAAAGGCAAAAAAAATAAAAAATGCCCTCTAAAAAATGCTCCCCGAATAAAAATCCTTGCGTCTAAGAAAAGAGGGTAGGGGGGCAAAAAATGTTTTCATGCTTTATGATTTTTCTCATTATTTTATTGTTCCAGTTCCTATGAGACAAAGGATTAGAGACAGAAATAGCGGTTTCTGACATGCGATACGAATTCTCTTTTTAATACTCGTTTTTATATATATATATATATATATATATACAACCATGGTTATTATTTTTTTCTGGTGACCCGCGTAATTTTTTTATACCAACCGAAAGGACTGGGGATTAGGGATAAAGCTTCCATCTGCTTTGTTCGTTGAAAACCCTGGGGGGCAATTATTTATTATATTCTTTCCTTTTCTCTATCTTAAGCCTTTTTCTTTACAAATCAGCTAAAGTGCTTTGACTCTCCCAGAGAGACTGCTTTTCCCCTTCCTACTTTAACTTCTTTAAATTAAAGACAAGCATTAATGTCAAGTCTTTTGTAAAGAAAACCAAAGTTATAAAAAATGGAAACTCACTGTATTGGAAGATGTACTGATGTTATTAATTTTTCCGTCCTGGACTTTTAAGTCTATAAAAAAACTGCTAGAACTGAGCTATTTCATTTCATAAACGAGGAGATCTGATGAAAAACTCTCTTTATGATATTCTAAGGATAAAATAAAGTTTTTAAATATTCTTGTTGGCGTTCTTTGTTTTAATCCCGTTTAGTTTCTGGGAAAACGATTTTTTAATTTCTTTATGCTGATGCCCTCATTAGTGTATGTTTAGACAACATGATGTACATAGTCCTAACTTAAACTTGGGCCATGCACCTTCAGGTGGATGCTCTGACCATCGAGCTACCCAGAAGATGTTAGAAAAAATTACCCATGAATTTTTTTTTTTACATTTTTTTTTTGTCATTTCATTTCAGGCTGACAACATAGTGTGGTGTAAAAAATGTGTTTAATATTTAGACAAAGAAATATTTTTCATGGTAAATTAATATTTGAATCTGAGGTATGATAAAATGCATTACAGGAGAAGACATTGCTATAAAAGAAGCTGCAGCTTTAGCTTAGGCATAGATGTACTTTCTAGGCTATCACAGTTTAGTTCTTCAATTTAATATCCAAATGATTCCGAATTTCATAAAAACATAGTCTTCAGTATAGGTAAAAAAATTAATTTATTTAAAGAATGATTTGTCAAGAAAGCTGTATCAAAATCAGGTCGAAACCTATCACCGAAACAGATTTCTTACATTTTTTCAAAGAGGCGGCAGCCACAAGAAAACATTCAGAATATGTGATATAGGTACAAATTGTTTAGAACGTAAATAGATGTACGTTAAGTTGTTGCGCAGCGTACTCAGAGATGGGAAAGATTACATGTGAAAAGGAAGGAAAACTGAAAGACAATCAGTTTTTGACTACATCTAGAACTGAACGTAAAACTATCGTATCATCCTTAACAAAAATGCAATAGGTGGTCTCACAATTAAATAGTAGCTAAAAAGAAACAATACAAAAATGAATTAAATAAAAAGACCGTGATAGAGATAAGGAAATGAAATATATGACCGATCCTTTTCTTTAAGCCTGTTGTTGTTGCCATTAGGTTCCTAATAGTTTTGTAGGGAGAATGAATAAATTCATTGTTACAGATATTTTCTAAATAATCATATGGACCCTACATAGGTTTAACAAGATGAAAATTAATTTAATTTAATGTTATGAGACTTTTTAATTTAATGTTATGAGACTTGAGTTTAGTCACTGAACCACTAATGCTTGCAAATCTATATATAGTATAAAACAGTTCCGTAACTGACTGACTCAGTGTCATACAACACACAGACCAAACCGCTGGACCTAGAGGACTGAAATTTTCCATGGCGATTCTTCTTATGGTGTAGGGGTGCACTAAGAAAGATTTAAAAAAAATTCTTCTTAGATTTTTTAAAATTAAATTTTTAAGCTGTTTTTGTAACTTTTTTTAAGTTTGCATTTAAAATAATAATTTGAGGGTTATAAAATTGATATTACAAGAAAGATCATAAAAATTCCTTTAAAATCAAATCTTTTTCGAACTTTTACCTCGATTTTCTGATATTTGGTGAATTTTCAAAGATTCATTTTTAGAATTTAATTTATTAAATGCTGATCACGGGATTTCTTTTTCTGGTACATTAAATAAATTTATCACGTGCATAACAACTAAATAGACAAAAAAAAATATTCTTTTTCTTTCTAATGCAGCAGACGATTGATATTATCCAAAAAAAATAAATATCCCTTACGATTTATATAGATTTTTTTTTTTTTTTTTTGGGGGGGGGCATTAATTGCATACATTGACCGTTGTATTTAATTTGAATGCACTCCGTAGCGAAGCGCGGACTTTCAGCTAGTCTAAAATATAAAGATTCAAAAAAAAAAAAAAAGAAATTTCATTCATAGCGTTTAAAAACAATTTCTTATTTCTGATGACATACTTTATGCCATATATTTCGTCATAAAACTTTTTTGAGGACCAAAAGCTTAAAAATGGTCAACAACGATAGGGTAACAGGTAACAAAAATATCCATACAGTGCAATGTGATTAAAACAGAAAAGGGACCAAAACGTTTAATTTTATGATATAAGAAGCCAATGAATTCCTGAAATTTAGCAATAATTATCGTGAAACTGTTATCAACAGTTATCGTTAAATTAGACATGAAGTTGACTATTTTATGCTATTGAAAAGATTAAAAATAACAAAAAAATAATTTTTACTAAATATATCTAAACTTGTGATCGATGGATTTATCTGAATCGCGAAACTGAAATTTTTACTTTAAAAAGTAACAATTAACAATTTTTGTAACAATAACTGTAATAATTGTAACATTTTTGTAACAATTTTGCAACAATTTTTGTAACAATTAGTGTAAAAAATTAAATCACTACTTATAGATCATAAAAAATATTCGAATACAAATATTTTTCAATATTTTTACACTTTTAGGTGCTTTAAAGTTTATTCTCCTTTGTATAAAAAATAATAATGTGTATCAGTGTTGCTGAAACAGTGATCATTCGATCCATTTGGATCTATTAGCTGATTTTTGTATCTACGGTATGATTCTAATGTTAGATTTCGACTAATGTGCTGCACCTTTAGCTTTTTTTTAATCCATGCTGGGATTTTAACAAGCAATCGGTCTTTTCAATGATAAGAAAATGTTTTAATCCATTTATATAAATATAGAAATATTATGTGCTACCCCCGAATGTGATACCCTCAACGCAATATTGGGTAAATCGGAAGAAGCTGGGGCGACTTTTTTGAAAAGTCGCCAAATTTTCGTTTTTGAGTCCGCCATTTTTTTCAACCCCTCATATTCTGTTGTTTTTCTGTTTTTAATTGTTTAAAACACCAGAACAACAAAATATGAAGGATAAAAAAATAGGAGAACTCAGAAATTCTGGCGACCTTTCAAAAAAATCGCAACATGAAAAGTGTAAGGTATCCGACAACGTTTCATGAAAAATAATTTAATAATTACATTTAAATTTTAAGTTTTGGTTCGAACTATCGGAAATTTGTAATGAAAAATACATTTTGATGATTACATTTTGAATAAAATGTAAGTTCTTCAGAAAAAGCAATTAAAATTTACATTTGCATTGAAATTCTGATTATAGTACAGAAAAACATAAAAGTAGATTTAGAAATAGAAATTTACAATCTAAAGAATTTTTGTTAATTCTACGCCCTTCTAAAATATAAAAAATTTCATAATTTGTAGCCAGAAAATGGGGTAGATCATAACAGGAAGTAAAAAAATCGCCAAGTTGGCAGCAGCCCCAAATTCTTCCGATTAACCCAATATTGTTTAAGTTGATAGAAATCTCGTACATCAAAATTGGGGCATTTGATTTGAAAACCAAAACACCCTGGTAACGTGGTGTAACCAGATGTTTATTTTGATTGTCATCTCCGTTGTTATGGTTAAGAATCATCAAGGTCTAGTAGAGGAGAAGGATTCTATGTTTTATGAATGAATCTATCTTTTATGTTTTATGAAGGGTTTCAAACGAAATTTCGATATTCCCCGAGTGTTAAAAGAAGATTCACTCCTGACTATCTTACTGAAGAATCTACATGTGTTTTATCATTATTCTAAACCCGTTTTAAAGTCCAAATGAAAATAAAACTCTGATTATAAACGATAAAAATTTCAGACAAGTGTTTTAATTTAATGTTTGAACAATTTAAATGTACAAACATATTAGGGAATAAGTGAGCAGCCATTAATTTATATTAAATCATGGATGAGTCGCTAATAGTCTGTGTGGAATGATTGATTGAAAATAGTTCAGATCCTCCCTGTTATAAGTCCATTTATCAAAAGAAATAAATAACTGTAGAGTGGAAATACTGTTTTCAAGTTTCATCAACATAGTTTGCAAACTGGGTTCTGAGTTTCTATACGATGACTTGTATTTAAATGAGTGGATTCTAAATGTTAAATGTTCTTTAAATATTATCAACATGCGTAATTCTGTGCTCAGAGGGCAAAATGTTATAAGAAACTTTTCTTTAAATAAAATTTAGTTTTTCTCATTCCGAATTCACATTTCCTTTTTGAATCCAGATTGAAATTTCCGTTCACAATGAGTTTTTCACATTTCTGTTCGCTTTTATTTTCTATGCACTGTAACTACTGTAAGTAATAGCGAACTATTTTTCTGAAATATTGGTACCAATTTTGCTCATGTAAAACAAATTACTGGTATTTTATGACATCTTGAATCTTAGAATTTCTGTCACTTAAATTTCTTATAACGTTTTCTCATATGAGCACAGAATTAATAGTATCAAAAGTAGAATACGCAGTCAATTTCCCCACCCTTCCAAAAATTAAGTTTTTTTCCCTCAAACTTTTCTAGATAAAATGGTGTTGCATGAAAAATGCAATTTCCTAAATTGATTAAAATTATTTAACGTGATTCTTTAAAAAAAATCATATAAAAAATTTAATTTTAGTTCTTTCTTCCAAACATCTAATTGTTTTGACCATTTAATTACAATTTTTGTTCAAATTAACTGATGGTGATCAAAACTAATTGATGGTTTCATTTATTTTCAACTTTTTACGCGATATGAGCTTCACCTTTTATATGGTGCTTGACCACAATGTGTTTTCAAAGTGAGGATTTTTAAAAGTTCCGTATAAACTACTGCCATCTGTTGGTGCTGTAAGAAAGAAACAGTTTTCTTGAATCTAAACAGTTTTTCAAGGAATAAGACTCAAAGTGTATTATAGTGATTTCATTTACCATTTCATCATTTAATTATGCTACGGGGCCTATTTTATGCTCTTAAAAATGGTACTTTTAACCAAATTGTTGAATATAAACGAAAATAATTTATCAGAGAAACAATTCTACATTTCTAAATAGAGGATTTCCTAATTTTTTATATACTTCCTGCTATTTACATGAAACTAAATACACTGTGACATTTTTAATAAAAACAATCAAAATAGAAGGGATATTAGAAAAATCGAGAAATGTTCTTTGCAGAAGTGTAACCCAGAGACGGTTACAGTCAAAATCTCGTTACGAGAACTAGATGTAGATAGGAAAAAAAGTAATTATGAAGTTCTTTTTTTTTATCTCCTTCACGAATGGAACCCCCTCTCATCTATTTACAGTCGGTAACCCCTCCCTAGAAAGTGGTTCAGTTACGCCACTTCTGCGTTATAAGTTGTTTACCATGACATGATTTCCTTACAAAAGGGGATCGTATTGTTATCAAAATTCTTAATATGTGTGTGGGGAGGGGACATTTATGAGCAGTTTTTTTCCTATTGTTTGCTAAGGATCTCAGAGGCCACATCTGTAAAAGAACTTCCAATGAGAAAATTTATTAAAGGAA
This sequence comes from Dolomedes plantarius, assembly GCA_907164885.2. Taxonomy (NCBI): domain Eukaryota; kingdom Metazoa; phylum Arthropoda; class Arachnida; order Araneae; family Dolomedidae; genus Dolomedes; species Dolomedes plantarius. The sequence continues at coordinate 193,568,401 of OU015492.1, read as the reverse complement.
ATTTTAAGAGATTTATATTTTTTGTGCCAACATTACCTGGAAGGAGTGTATAGTAGATTAAATTTTAAATGAAAGTAGAGAACTTTATCGACTATTCGAGTTTTGATAAAGCGATAATTTTTCCTGAGGTTCAACAGCTAAATATAAATTATCTATTGTATGTAGTTTTTCTCTCATAAGCTTAGTAAAAATCGCAATGTATACAAGGTTTTTCAAAACTCCAAGTACAAACTTTTTGGGGAGGTAGAAAACTCAAAAACAAAACAGAATCACATAGGAATGTATGACCAGAAACGCAAACCTGATCAGCTAGAGGATAAACAAAGATGCAGAATCTTTGTTTATCCTCTAGCTGAACAGGTTTGCGTTTCCGGTCATACATTCCTATGTGATTCTGTTTTGTTTTTGAGTTTTCTACCTCCCCTATAAGTTTGTACATGGAGATTTGAATTACCCTGTATACATGGTAGAAGAAAATGAGATAGAAGTACAATGTGTATTGGTAAACGACAATTCAAGGTGGACAAATTTCTGATATTTAGAAACAAAGCAATGAAAAATGTTACGGATGGATATTACACTCATTTAGCACTTGCGCAATGGATATTGGCAGACCTTTATCCAAGTTTTCTGTTATCTCCACATTGTTACAATTCCCAATTTTGAGGAATTTCCCAAGGAAATTTTGAGAGATTTATATTTTTGGTGCCAACATTACTTGGGAGACTAGTGTATAATAGATTAAAATTTAAATGAAACTAGAGAATGTTTTAAACTACTCGAGTTTTCATAAAGCAATAATTTTTCCTGAGTTTCGAGAGCTAAATATATAATATTATCTATAGCATGAAATTTTTCTCTCATAAGCTTACTAAAAATCGCAATGTCTATACATGGTAGAAGAAGAAAAAATGATAGCAGTTCAATGTGTATTGGTAAACAACAATTCAAAGTGGACGAATTGCTGATATTTAGAAACAAAGCAATGAAAAATGTTACAGACGGAAATTGCATTCATTTAGCACTTGCGGAAAGGATATTGGCAGACCTTTATCCATGTTCTCTGTAATCTCCACATTGATTTTTAATTTAAAATTTTGGCTCATTTGTGACAGAAAGACCAGGTGTGTGTAAATTTGTAGAAGGATTTTTGAAGTTTGTCTCATAAGTAGACTTATTTCTTGGTATAAAATCCTTTAACTGATATAGTTTCTTTTTCGTAGTTTGCATACAACAAATACAAACATATATCAAAATTAAACTTAAGATGGTTTTGCGTATAACTGCACCTTGTGAAAGAATGGAATATCTTTAGTCTTCAATAAATCTGAATTAAATAAGGAAATATCAGCAACGAGCAGCGTCACCAAATTGACACCTATTCCTACAAGAATTCCCGCACGAACTTCAATAGGAACATTATCAGCTATTTCGCTTATTTTTACTCTCTCTATTTTGTTACTGCCTTAAAGAGCCCAACAATCAATACATAACTTGATAAAGCAAAGTGGAGACATTCAGAACCGCAACCGCACGCTGGGAAATAAGTTTATTGTTCGCAGCTGTGAATGGAAACTGCTTCAGTAGCAATATCACGCTCTAACACTCGTTTCGCATTGTTTCCAAAGATGACACTTGTGTCGCTTTGACTTGGCCCGATCTTTTGAAAAGGACCCGATGAATAGGAGATAAGTCACGGAGGCTTATCTTGATAAGAGAGCTTTGAAACAAAAACTCTCCTCGTAGAGAGCTCTTATTTCAAGGAGATAACCGGCGTACTCCGGGAAATGCAAAAATTTAGCTCATGTAAGGGATTGGGTCTCAATAATGGCAGGAAATCTCATTGTGATTTTAGTGAGAATTCCTTTTGATGTGAATAAAGAGAAGGGGACATGGATCATAAATCAACTTCGTATAAAATTTTCGATTAAGATGTTTTCCCTTTAAGGATGAAGCTCTTACATTTGGTACAGCTTTCGCTGTCACACCTTTAATAAAAGAATTCATTATAAGTTACTGAACTGATAGATATAAGAAATATAACACTTTATGAGTAATATATTTTCATAGGTATTGAGGTGGGTACTGGGAGACAAATATAGATTTGAGGAAATCAATGTACATAAAAACATGAAAATTCAAAGTCCCTAGTATAATCTAAATGTCCTCGTCAAGCAGAGGTTGCGATAAAATTTCCCTAGGATGCTAAGACGAAAAAAAAGTTTTTCGTTCACTAAATAGAGATAGGCCAAATATTTTTAAAACATTAATAAACTTTATATAACTATCCAGAGTAATTTTGAATAGTAAAGACAATGACGATTGTGTCAGCATGGGGAAATTGTGGGATCAAATCCAAAACATGGAGAAGTGTATGGTGTTTTAATTTTAGAATTAGAGGATAGTTCAAATATTCTTTGATCCCAATTTTAAGAGCTACACTAGGTGGAAAGTAATGCGATATTCAGATAATCAGTGGATGCTAGTAGCTATTCCCAGAAAGACGAAGTTGACTCTTACTTTGATCGATGATAAAGTTTCGAATGCAAAGATACGATCAAAGATAAGACGAGAAAAGATCTTGCAAAGATAAGATCAACCAACCTGTCCATAGTAATGGGTAACACTTAATATGGGCAGCTAAATGCTGCATTTTAACAAAGTTTAGAGGAGTTATGTCAAGAAAATGGTGGAACTATGCCAGATTTATAAGATTATATGTAAAAATCCTAATAAGAAGGTTAATTTACAAAATGATCATTTGTTTCGCTAATCAACCCTGAAGCCACTAACTTCATATCCGTCCCCAATATAGATACCTCAGGCGCATGGCTGTTTGATGCTACCTTGACGTAAAACGACTTAAAAAACTTATGTCATGAAATAAGAGGTGCAATGTAGATCAACCTCCTCGAGGTGCATCCTGGTAACGCTTTCGCTGCAAATTGATCTACAGTTTCTGGCATGTATTCCAGGCAATCCCGTCAGGAGTTCTTAGGAATTCTACAGTGGAATGCGGCTGGCATGTCTCACTCTAAAAGAGCAGAGATTTTGCAAACTTTAAATTACCTTAATGTTGAAATTTTTAGATAATGGAAGCTAATATCTCTAGTGACAATCTGGAGTACCTCTCCTTCAAGGGTTATGCCCTTCATATTCTTCCCAAAACCAGGCAGGTTGCTGGATGGCTTGCTGGTTGCGGTAAAAAAGGATCTGACAGCAGATCTTTAAGTTTTGAAAGTAATGGATAGTGGTTGTGATAACAGTGAGATTATGTCATTTGACATTTGAATATATGACAAGCATCTGAAATTATATGCTACCTACTCAACACTTAAGAACAAACTGGATTTTTCATTTATTGATGCCACTCCTAGAGCAATTTTTATTTGGGGTTTCAGTGTGTATTCCCCAAAGTGAGGATGTGAGGATAAAAATTATGCCGGTGTTGCAGTAGAAGACCTCCTCAACACAAGCACCTTCGAAATGGGACATGACTGTCATGACTCCTCAACTTATGTACACTATAATGGGACAAAAACTACACCTGATCTGGTACTAGTCACTTCTGATCTTCGACAGCTCATCATACGAAGGATCATAGAGAATTCTGGATCAGGGCATCACTAAGCTATTGTGGATCTTAATTTCCCTAACGAACGGAAGCCTAATTCAGCCTCCAGGGTCTCATGGAATTTTAAAAGAGCTAAATGTAACCATTTTTCTGAGTTATTAGATCATTAACTTGATCATACGAAATTGGATTTCAATTCTCATCTAGACCCTTTTCATAAATCTTTTAGAGATATAATAATTAACTATGCAAATAAATGCATTCCGAGAGGAAGAGTGAAGAAGAGCTACAAATGCTTTTGGTCGAGAGAACTTGGGGAATTAAAACAGAAGCGTGATCAGTTCAGAATGAGGGCTGAATTTACCGGCAGGGTACAAGATGTTCAACTATAGAGAAGACAGGTAGATGGTTTAAAGAAAACTGTATTAGCTGAAAAGCGTCAATCCTTTGACACTTATTTCGAAAATAGATTATCAGAAAGATAGTAAGAGAACTTATAGATTCCTTGCAAACCTGAAAAATGAGAGTAACCAACCTACCAAAAGGCCAATTTCGAAGTATGGAAAATTTTTAACATCTGATTTGGGTGTAGCCAGCACATTTGTACAATATTTCTCTAGTATACAGCATAGATCTGGCTTTGCTAGAACGAGATCTAAATCTGTTAGAATACTTTATAATCGTGTCCAGAGAGCTCCTTCTCCAAATTCAATATCGATTTTCATTACCAAATTTTCTCCCTTGTAATTGGTTATAGTTTTGAGGTGCCTTAAAAATGACAAATACCCAGAATAAGATGTTATCTACCCTGAGTTACTCATGCACGTAGGACCTCTTGCTAGAGAAACCGTTTTGAGATTCTTCAACTTGATTTGGGAAACTGGAACTGTTTCTTCTCAGTGGCGTAAATTCGTCATCATTCCTATTCATAAAAAAAATAAAAAAACCCTGTGATATCCAGAGTCATCTGAAATATATAGATACCAATTACTATTGGACAAACTCCACAATAACGGTAGGGATATTGCCCTGCAGTAGGTACTAGACAACTGCGGCAACCAGGGCAACGAGCTGGCAGACGTCCTGGATAAAAAGGGTGCATCTGTACTACATACATCCAATGAAGGGGTCTCTTACAACTCGCTAAAGTTGATTGTAAGAAAGACTTTTAGGAACTCCCTCTCACAAGAACTGTTGTCAAGGAGTTCAAATAAGATACAGTGGAGCAGAATTGCTGAAGTCCCAGAATGGCCAAGGCAGAAAGCAATCCCCTTGTTTCGACTAGTTACGGGCCATGATTCCCTATTGAAAAATCTCTGCATACAAATATAATTTCAGAACCCCTTTGCAAGCTTTGTAATCGACGAGAGGACATGGACCTTACACATATACTGTCTTGCCCTGCTCTACATCCCGCTCCAGTGTGGGAGAGATATTGGACAGCTAGGAGACTTTTGGGTTCATGGACGTTTTAGTTCTTTTTTGTTTGTTTGTTCTTGTTTTTGTATTATTATTATTCTCTCTCTCTCTCTCTCTATATATATATATATATATATATATATATATATATATATATATATATATATATATATATATATATATATATAGAGAGAGAGAGAGAGAGAGAGAGAGAGAGAGAGAGAGAGTGAGAGAGAGAGATTGATAGATATATAGATAGATAGATAGATAGATATATAACTATTAATTTTTAATATATCTTCTTCACCTGTTTGAATCTCTCTATAAGATAATCGTTTCTATTATCATATTACTGTAAGACGAGGGTTACTTTGTGACTGCTGGGGTAACTTTGTGACAGATAGTATTTTTTTCGTATTTCGGATCTTATGCTGTGCCCGTGATACCAGGGTATCAAAGAACAGCGCTAACCGCTTGTCTGACATACACAGACACCTAGTGGCCAGTGTTCAAAGCTTTTGCGGGCCATTTGACTTCGCTGGCCAGTGTAAAGCTGAAACCTGTTGTCAAGCTATTGACTCAAACTTCGGAAACTTTGTGTGCTGAAGGCTTACACCTTACAGAACCAACTACCACAGGTAATTATTTTTTACTGTCAATATGTTCGTTAGATTGTGGAGAAATTATAACTTTTGTGTAGGGATATTTCCGTGAGGTATGATAGCATAACCTAAATATCGAAAGGTGACGGGATTACTTTGTGACACATTGACACTGTCCCAAAATAACCAACGAAGTTGACCCACCTCCTCCAGACGCTCGATGTTGCCTTTTTCCATCCTCTAAAATACCACTGGAGAGAAAAATGTATTGACTATATGGAGAAAAACTACCCGAAGGTGCAGAATGTGCCGAAAGACAAATTTCCTCATCTTCTCAAAGAACTGATGGCTGCCCTGGCCACCAGAGGTCTCTTTGATGTCAAAGATATAGATAAAGCTGTCCAATATTTGTAACAGGTATATATAATTGTGTATCAAGCTTTTGATAAGCGTTTTACTATCTAACTTTGTTTCAGGAAATTTTTCCTTTGGATTTGGAGGCGAAAACACAAATGTCACAAAGTAGTCCCACTTGACGGGTCAACTTCGTGACACAATTTAACCTTAATTTTTCAATGGTAATTAAAGATTTGGGTTAGCGCAATACATTAGTGGATAAGGAAAGGATGTACCAATGTTTTGCAATTGTTCGTTTTGGGCTGCTTTTAAAACTTATCGGCTGGCACAGGAAAAACCTTAAAATCGGTCACAAAGTAACACCATCTTACGGTATTCAATTAAAGAAGGAATACGACTTATATATAAATAAGCAGGCAGTTGGGTAGTTATATTTTAATTAAATTGGTAAATTCCGGATAGAAAAGCAGACTGAAAAGAAAGTTCTTGAGGCATTCTTTTTCTATTCTTTTTGTAAAACTTATTTTTTGCCTTATGACTAAACAACACTTATATTCATTTGAAGTTATTATGTGTATTTTAATGGGCAATCTCCCTCTTGAGCTAAATCTTTCAGCAAGGACTTCATGTCTCTATCTTCGAGTGTCAAAAGAAAATATATGCATTTTCTCTAGCGGCTACTTAAACTATGCATAAGTGCACTCTATCTCAATTTAACACACATGCACATACATGGGAGGGATAGGGAAAGACACAGAAGTTGCAAATGATATCCGAAACATTAAATACAGAAAAGAACAGGACTGGTATTATGGTGAAAGTAAGGATTGTCTCTGTTCGATGCAACTATTAAGATAAACTGACTTTGGTCCAGGAAAATGCTTAAAGAAATGGATAATCTATATATAAAAAACAGTTCCGTAACTGACTGACTGACTGACTAACTTTATACAACGCACAGACCAAACCGCTGTACCTAAAGGGCTGAAGTTTTGCATGGCGATTCTTCTTATAGTGTAGGGGTGCACTAAGAAAGATTTTTGAAAAAGTCTTCTTAGATTTTTAAAAATTAAATTTTTAAGGTGTTTTAGTAATTTTTTTTAAGTTTGCATTTTAAATAATAAATTGAGCGTACTAAAATTTATATCACGAGAAAAACCATAAAAATTCCTTTAAAATGAGATCTTTTTCGAATCTTTACCTCCATTTTCTGATTTTTGGTGAATTTTTAAATATTAATTTATAGAATTTAATTTATTAATTTCTGATCACGTGATTTCTTTTTCTGGTACAATAAATGAATTTATCGTCACGTGCATAACAACTAAATAGACAAGAAAAAAAATTCTTGCTAATGCGGCAGATGATTGGACATTATCCAAAAAAATATTAAAATACAGTAAAATGTTCCTCAAACTGTACTATATTAACTGCACTATATTCTTTATTAATTCCTATTACATTTAATTTGAATATTTTCTTCTACATTATTTTGTCGTTAAAAATATCTCTTACGATTTTTTTATAAATATATCTTTTTGGTTTGTATATCAATTGTATACATTGATCATCGTATTTATTATAAATATATAAATATATATATATATATATATATATATATATATATATATATATATATATAACATTAAAAACTACATACCCCTTTTAAATTCTAAATTATCCTAAATCTCCTTGGGCGTTCGAGCTAAATTCATTTCCCATTCTAAGTTCTAAAAAAAGCCCCAGGAAAACTATCACAAAATGGCGGTCTTTTACTCGAAAACTTGACCTTCGTGGCGTGGGTACCTAAATTATCCATTTCAGCGCAATAATCACGCCTTAACCATAACTTTTAACCAATCAGCACTTTGCGGTCACATGATGAGATAAACACTATATAAGTTCTGACATCCAAAAAAAAGCGAACACTCGTACGCTTTTCACCTGCCCAACTACCCCGTTAACTTGTCTTCTCATGAATCTGATTTAAATAAATATGTAGTTTAGGAAAGTTGTGGTATTTTGTGTGTCCGAGGTGGAAGATGTTGCGGAAATGGATTTAAACATTTGTGATGCACGGCCGGGCGACAAGTCATCCATTTGCTTTCAGGTAGACGAAGCGAAAACGAAAAATAGCCAGATATCTAACACTCCGCCTTCATTCTTCGGCCTAAGTCCGTCGCATTACACACACACACACACACACACACACACACACACACACACACACACACACACACACACACACACACACTCACACACTCACGCACACACACACACATACATATATATATATATATTTGGCATTAATTGCATACATTGACGTTTGTATTTAATTTGAATGTACTCCGTAGCGATGTACGGGTTTTCAGCTAGTATAAAATAAATGACAGCAGAACAAAAAACAAAATGGCTACTGATTCACCCAGCACAAAGGTAAAAATGACTGTCAATCAGTTTTCTTTATGTTGGTGAAACACTAAATAAAATCACTAACGACTTAACAACAAAGCAACTAACCGCAAACGTTATATTTTCTTTTATAAGAGGGCGCTACTTTCGCGTGTTACAATGGAAGCATTTATATTATAATAAATCTTTAGCAGTTTCATATTGTGTAATTATGTATATTTTTTATTTATGCATGTATCCCCTTAAGAAGGTCTTTCTTGTCTGATGACACAGTATCATTTTATTATTATACATATACACATTCCGAAATAATCTTACATCCTATCCGATAAAAGTCTGGTTCTGACATTAATAGATTCACTCACAGGACTGAAGATGAGAAAGAGTATTTCATAAATCATTCTGCATGCATCTGATATTTCCATCTTTTGTTTGTATGCATATGGGCTTACATAACGGTTATATAAATATGTTAAGACACACTTGTAGATGAATTGAATATGTGTTTGTCTGCTGTTGTTTGTTGTCGTGTCTACGAATAGTGCATATGCACTATCCATAGAAGAGGGGTGCCATTGCCTCAAGAGCGGTTGGACATCTATCTGTTGGTCCGCGAATTTTGAACCGAGTAAAGAACAAGAGCGGACCACTTGACCCCTCACCTCCAGAGGTATTATTTGGGAATTTGGAAGGACATTGCAGCTACGACAGATATTTCTCATGCACCATCCGCCGTTAGTATACATGTCGGCTGTTTTGTTGTCGACAGGTTTCAAAGAGATACTGTAATATAATTTTTTCTGATTAATAAGCTTGAGTTGGGCAGAATGTCAGCTCTCATGGGCTATTCCGCTGCGGCCCATCACATGCTTTGCTTTAGCGTCTTATCCATACTAGTAAACATATATATATATATAAAGAATATTTTAGAAAAAGAATAATAATTAAACAATTCAAAGGGGGCTTAAAAGTAAAACTAATTTCTAACGTTAAATATCATTATTTGTCGTGTTTCGAAACACGCCAATTCTCAATCCTAAAGAAGGGAAATTCCTGTTTTGAGAAGAACCATAGAGAGAATCTAAATATAGTATCAAACTTAGGTCCACCCCAGCCTCATTTTCGGCGCAGACGTGATGAGGGTATGAGCAGTTGTATTGGGAGCTTTTGAGACAATAGGCAAGCAGCAGACCAAGGGGATTAATTCGATGATAGCAGATGCGCACTAGCCAGGTCAGCGGTTTTTGTAAAATGGCGAGCGGTAAGATATGCACTACTTTGGATCAGTGGCTGCTAATAGATAAAATAAACACGATTAAATTGGACTAATCTGTATTTCCTGAGTTTTACTGCTTTCCACTACGCCACCGGAGCACCATTGACTGCAACATCATTTAAATGTAACGGTCGTGAAACGAAGCCCGTCATATATATATATATATATATATATATATATATATATATGTGTGTGTGTGATAATATTACTAACTACCTATAATCGCCCATTCTGAACTTTATCTCTATTCTGGTAACCCCTATTTCCCCTCTTAGCGCCTTTCCACACACTAACTTCCTCCGTCAATTCTGGCAACCGCCCTGAGCTAATTGTTTTTTGGCGCTCTTGTGACAGACGCGGGCTGTATTCGAAGCGAGTAACATGTCGCTGTTTTCATGGAACAAACTTCAATTCTTTTTTATGATTTGGAATTTCATTATTTCGGCCTCGATTGTGTTCCTTCAAGAGATGACCCAATTCGGGTCATTTGATATATATATATATATATATATATATATATATATATATATATATATATATATATATATATATATATATATATATATATATATATATATATATATATATATATATATATATATATATATATATATATATATATATTTATATATATATATATATATATATATATATATATATATATATATATATATATATATATATATATTTATATATATATATATATATATATATATATGTCTGTGTGTGTGTGTGTGTGCGCTCACGTTACACTTGATATTTTTCTGACAGTTTACTGGGAGCAAAAAACTATGAAGATTAAGAAAAGCTTGAAAGACCGGTAGTTGCGTGTAACTAAAAAAGCATTTATATTGAAATATGTTTCTCATTAAATATGTTTGGATTATTTAATGAGATAATGCTATACAACGTTTTAACATGTTACACATGTTCTTTTCAATACAGAAGTCGGTGAGAATAATAGGGAATTGCATTATCTTTATCAGTGAAAAAAATTAAGAGCAGATTACGGAATGTTTACTAGCTATATCGTCATTAAAATATGATGAAAAAATTTCTTTAACGATAGGAAGTAAAATTTCTCTAACGATTGGAATTATAATAAGAAGTAATTCTCTATCGATTATGTGTAATACTAATTGCATATATTCTTCTTTCACGTACATTTTCTGAAATGTAATTTAGATTATTTCCTTCAATAATCATTTCATTTCACAGAGAACGTAACGCTAGGTTTTAATAATATGCAATAGTGTGTTCCTAACTTTATGTTTGACAATTGTATTGCTTTCAATTCACACCCTCTTCAAAACTATGCTCGTTTGTCATCATATATTGTCTCGACATTATTAATGCTACGTTAGGTAGATAAAAAACTAGAATTCGATACATACATATGAAATATTTTACTATAACAAAATCATATTTCTGAATAAAATTCTTAAAAATGGGAGCAATTGACTTTTACTATCAAAACAGCAGAAGTTATCTCTAAATTATGTCTCTTCCTATAGTTTAGATATTTATGATAGCATGAAACGACGTTCTCTCCTCCCCTCCCCTACTTCCTCGCACCCGCACAGGTCTGAGGTCTGTTTAACTAGATGTAGATGGAAGTTTGTATAGTGGGTGCCTTACTCAGCTGTTGGAATAAAGGAAGTGTAACAATTGACCCCAGAAGAGTAAAGCTAATGTTGACCATCCACTCTTTTGCTAGACAAACCTTCATTCTAGCCGTATAAATAGGATAGCCTTACAGAAATTGTTGAGTATAAAAACAATCATGAATGGTTATATCATGATAAAGCCAAAGCACACAATATTAAAATGGTGTTCCACGAAATGAAAATATTTAAACAAAATTTAATACTATGTACTAGATACAACTTTTAAGGCCATCATAAATCTGCACGTGGGGAGTCAAGGAATGAGAAACAGGTAAATGATTTCGTTATTTTTATCGGACAGAGCTGCATATTTTTAATTTATCATTTCCAATTTTGAGTTGGAAGATTTTATCAAATACTGTAAAAGGGAGTATATTTTACTATATTCTATAGATCTGGTCTGTACTATAATGTTATTTGCTGTACTATACTGCACTGTGCGGTGCTGCATTATCCTGTTTTGCTCTATACTATGCAATAATATACTATACTTTACTGTACTACGAGAAATGGTGCTATACTTCAAGATACTACCCTATACTATACTATGTTGTATTATACTGTATTATATTAAGATATACTGTACTGTACTCTACTATAAAATAATACATTTAGTATATCATATCATACTACCCCATACCACTCCACACCATACCATGTACTGTATACTATATGATTCCATACAGTTCTGTAGTGTTCTACACTGTACTGCACTAGATTATGCGCTTCTGTATTGTGATATACTGTTCTGAACAACTATACTATACAGCTCATATTCAAAATATTAGAATAATTACATTTTTTTACAAATTGAAAATTTAATTTGGTAATTTAATATCTTTTAATGCAAATATGCAAACGATATTTTTATTAATAACTTATTGTTGATTAAACTTATTTATTATCTTAAAATTAATATAATTTTTGAAAATATTAATTGAAAAAAAATTATTTTGAAAAGTCAAAATATTAGAATATTTATTCATGCGGTTCAAAATATTAGAATATTTCACATTAATTCTCCTTTAATTATCACCAATTCATAACTGGTGGCCTCATTGATTAAATTCAGACAATTTTATTTAAAATCAGTATTCCTTTTGCAGTTTGTTTGCTTTTTCGTCTTAAAAAGGGTCGTGTGACTTATATTCCTGAATCTATTAAACATCGTATGGTTGATTTGTATCGGCACGGTAAAAATCAATGTTATATAGCGAATTATTTACATTGTTCGCAATCAAACGTTAGTAAAATACTAACACAATATTCAAATAATGGAAAATTTCAAAATAATCGCCGAAATGGCGGCCGAAAACCAAAAACATCCGCTAGAGATGACAGGAAACTGAAGCGGATAGTTAAGAAAAACCGTTTTAATAGTGTGCGATTCTTGCACCGAAAATGGAAAGAAGAAGGAATTGAAGTTTCTAAATCGACAACATTAAGACGTCTCCATAAATTTAAGTTTGAATCTCGTGTACCGAAAACAAAACCTCTCATGACTGCAAAACAAAAGCGTATAAGATTAAATTGGTGTAAATCAAGACGTTTATGGAGCGAAGAAGATTGGAAAAAATATTATTTAGTGAGGAAAGTATATTTTGTGTTTCATATGGTAATCAAGGTATTCGAGTTTGGAGAATGAAGCAAGAAGCATTTGATAAAGAATGCCTTAAACGTTCGGTAAAATTTGCTGCTAGTGTCATGGTTTGGGGTTGCATGAGCGCAGAAGGACCTGGAAAGTTGTACATCGTCTACGAAAAGGTTAACTCTCAGATATATCAAGAAATTTTGGAATATTACATGATTCCATCATCAGAAGATTTATTTGAAGATGATTTCATCTTTCAACAAGATTTAGCGTCACCGCATACCTTGTTGTCAACTAAGAATTGGTTCCGCCAACGTATAATTGAGGTACTTCCTTGGCCACCAAACTCATCAGACATTAATCCCATCGAAAACATGGGGTATAATGAAGAAAAGCTCCAAGAAAATCCTCCTTCAAGTAAAACTGAGTTAGTGGCACGTATAAAGTCTATTTGGGCTAATATTGATAGAAATGTTTGTAAACACCTTGTATATAGTATGCAAGATCGATTGTACGCTGTTATTAAAGCAAAAATAAATAAATGGAAAATAATTTCTTTCATATTACTTTTTCTCAATTATTCTAATATTTTGAATCTGAGCTGTATTATATAGATGACTTTCAATGGTTGTTAGCAAACAAAGATTTTTGAGCTATTTTCAGTTCATGGTCTATAAAGCCATACCAAAAGCATAATTATAAGAATTTGTTCTTTATTTCCGACTGTATAGTTAAGTATTAATAACTCCGTAGAAACACATTTATAAAGTCAACAGAAGTTTCGCATTGTTTAGATGAATACGGTACGATCGTAAATTTATCGAATATGACTATACTAAAATCCATAGTCTCAATTAATGTGCACTTGATCAGGCTAGAACCTTACAAGGAATGATCAACAGAAATATTTTTGATGGTTTGACCAACATTAATTGGTAAAACAAAGATAATCAACGGAAGAAGAAAAAAAAGGAATTTATAACGTTATAATTTAGAGTAACACCAATGATACAAAATTTGTTACATTACGTTACCTGTTAAAATCGGATTGTATCTAATTATATCGATCGGAATGTCTGTACACAAAAGCACATATTGTACATTAACTAAGGAAGAATATCTAACTAAATGCCTCTACACAAAAGAATATATAAGTATGTTAACTAAGTTGGGATGCCTTTCATGGAAGTCTTTATAAAATCAAGTGCATTGTATTTGCATTAAAAATAAACGACGAAAAATTTTGTTCATACTTTTTGTGTCATCAGCAACTTTCTCTAAGTTTCATGATAACAGCCTAAAATTGCCTTACTGCTAGTATTAAGCTAATAAAGACTTGAAAGCCAATGGGAAATTTGTGTAGAATTGAGGAAGAAGGCGTCATAATGAACAAGGAAAAACAAAGAGGTTTTTAGTAATTACGAATCGAGTAATTAAGATATGCTAGTAATAATGGTGTAAAATCCTCAAGAAACTTTTATTAGATTTGCCAATAAAAGGAAAAGAAATACATTTATGAGCACTACCCGACGTGTAAAGCCATTATTAATACAATCATATCTAGAAAGGTCGTTCGATAACTCATTCTCAATTGGTAAAAATAATAAAAATGACTTTTTTTGCTAAAAATTTTACTTATCTTTCTACATCTCCTTTAAAGCCAATACATTTGGTCCAACAATTTTCAAATTTTTCCGTCCCCTTCTCCTCTTTAAGTGAGACTTGTTCAACTCTGAGAAATAAGCGTTTATTTCACTAATCACTTCAGCATTAGGTGCAAATTTTTGCCGTATAAGAATTTTTTCCTATTTGGAAACAAGTAGTAGTCTTATGGGTCAAATCTGGAGAATATGGAGGGTAGGGAACAATTTCGTAGCGTAATTCTTACAGTTTTGGTGCCGCAATCGCCTATTAATGAGCCAGAGGCTTTTCATAATGGAAAATAACTTTCTTTTTGCTAAATGTGGCTCTTTTGTTCTAATTTCTCCATCTAAAGATTCCATTAAACAAGCACATTACTCTCATATGATTGCTTTGTTCCTTTCAAAGTAGTCAATAAAAATCATATCATTTGCATTAAAAAAACAATGGTCATAACATTTCAAGCTGATGGAACCGCTTTCTTTGGTGCAGATTCGACTGTTTCAACCCACTGTTTTGACTGCTTTTGTGATGTAGCAGTTCTGTGATGTATCCATATTTCATCAACTGTTACGAAAATTCATTTGGATTTCTTTGAAAAATCTCCAAATTGTGCTTTGAAGTATTCTCGTTTTTGATTGATTGGTGGCAAACGCGTACACTACTTTGCCGACAGCTTTCTCATGCCCAAATATTTCTGCAAAATATTATGTACGCCCTCTGATGAGTTCACAACAGCCTCAGAAATTTCCCCTCTTTTAATCTTCTATCCGTCATGATCATATCATTGGATTTTCCAATAATTTCTGGTGTAATGACCTCAGTAGGGAGTCCTGAACTTTCATCGTCACTTACACCCCATTTAGACTCCATTACATCGGATGGGGCCTGTAGAAGTGAAATGGTGTGGCCAATAACGAATGTATTATAAAGGATGCAGAGGCAGGGGTAAATACAGGCTTGTAAACCAATAAAAAATAGAAGAATAGATGTCGGTGTGGCCAGTGATAGCGATCTGAAGTCTAAATTTTACAAGATGGATGGTCGTTATTTTATGGCCCACAGTAAAAACGTCAGATGAGAAGGGTCAAAGTTGTTTTGCAAAATAAAATTATGTTGGGGGAGGTACTTCATAGACTATGGACAGAGGCGACAGGGGCGGTTTAATAGAACCAATTGGGGCAGGAACCACTGAAAGAAAAACAGTCCACTGCCCAATGAAAGTGAGGGGCGGGCCAGAATGCCCCTCCCCCCTGTAAAGGGACAACAGCTCCGCTAAGGACGGAAGGAATTGGCGAAGAAGGAGACGGATCTTAGATTGGGTTCCTCAGAGTTAGATGTTATACACTCTCGTCTGCCCCAGAGCCTTGGAGAAGTGCGAATATCCCGCCAAGGTGTTCCTACACTGTAGATGATTCTGGGTCCCGGTCGCCGATGCTACGATCATCGCTGCATACATCCGTTATAGTAAGTGCCTCCCCAATAGACTCTAAAAATCACCTTTGACTATATAGTTTGCCTCTGCTTCTGGGTTCTCAATGTTAAAATTGTGAATATGAAACGGATTGTTATATTAATAGCTCTGACAACTTAATTGAAATTTGGGTTATCAAATAAATGTATGTTTAAGGTCAATGCGTTGTATTCCTTTCTTGTTACAACCCATGCATGCATCCATTGTTTCTAGGTAATTAACACCTATAGGGCCTTACATAGCAGTAGAAGACATCCAGGTTCACCCCCACCGGCTACTGAAGACCGCACCAGACAGCAACCTCTCACACACTAGCCCGTCCAAGCACCCAGTCGTCTCCATCCCAAGTCAAAAGGTCCACCCAGGAAAAAGCCAGAAAGGAGCAGGAACCATTCAGGTCGGTTGACTGGGAGTCATATGTGATGGCAAATGAGAGTTGAAATTTTGAACAGAGGGAGATTTTGGAATGAGTTGCCGAGAAATGGATGTTCCAGATACTAAATAATTGAAAAAGACCAACGACATGTGGGTGGCGCGAAAACGCGAAACCAGGCGAAAGAGGAGAAAACGAAATATGAAAATTTTGGGTATCGTTGTAACGGCTATCTAGAAACCAACCAAAGGCTAAACTGGTAATTGGTCGATTTTGAGAGTGAACAGTTGCAACCCTGGGTCCGCGTCTCAAAGAGATCGCGACCCAGCGATCTCTTTGAGACGCGGGGTCGCGAACTCTAGGGTTGAGCGTCGATCTGTTTAAGCGGCTACTCAAAGAGATCGACGTCAAGAGGCGTAGCTGTACCTGCGATACCTCCGTGAAGTGGTGTGCTCTTTCGGCCCCAGCGAAAATCAACAAGCCACTTGTAAATCATTCTAAGCGAAAGTGCAGACTCTCCACAATATTTTTCTAGACTGCGTCTAGTTTCTGCGTCTTTATGCGGACTGAAGACGTCTGTCCATTTCTTGGCCTCCTGTTCTTTCTGATCTCGTTAAGGATGTTGAAAGTCTTGCTGTCTTGTAAAATTTTGTTTGTAATTTAAATGTTTAATTTTTTCTTGTTTTGTCTTTTTCACTTACTTCTATAAGCCTCATGTTATACCTTGTGGTACATGAGGAGATTTCAAATTAAACAATAAAAAAAATGTTATATTTTATGTACAAGAGGACCACCTTACTCTTGTGGAAAATTAAAAAGGGTTGGCAGACTAAAATGGCTATCTGTCATAGACTTTGCTTTGAATCTGTTTACAATGTGACACATGTTCTTCTGAAGTAGGATAAATGCGAGATAGGCAACAATTTTAGTTCAGTGGCGCCATCTCTCAGATCATGCTCGGACTTATCAAATGATCCTCGTATATAATAAAATTTCATATACACAGTAACCACCGCTTATAGTGATCAGTGGTTATAAGAATTAACTGTTTATAATAATCAATATCGCGAAAACAAAAACAAATGTATTAATTCTATGTTAAAATTTTCTCTTTAAAGAATCAATCCACCGGTTTTAAGAATCAGTTTACACTCTTCGCTTTCCTTTCATTTTCCCAAAAAAGTAACTTAAACCCTCAAAAGGCACGAAGTTCTTTCTTTCTCTTCTTTTTTTTATAGAAAGATTGATAAGATGGGATGGAATATAGTCGTAATATTCATCCCTTTCTTTGTTAGACATAACATAATAGTTTCCCCTTAAACGCTTTAGCACAACACTGTCCTATTAGCTTGACCCGGGGGCATCTTTACCTGTCCGGTCCGATTTCACTTTTCTCCACTGACAAACAAAAATAGGGACTCTTTTTTCCCACCTCCCACATCCTGGTTGCGGCTTCCTGGACCCTGAAACACATAACTCTTCGGCGAAGTGTCCACTCTCACTTAGGCAAACGTGACATTAGTAGATTCAGCACGTTATCAAATCGTGAGACGTAAGCTAGAAGGTGAATTTTCGTCCGAGACTCTTAATATTGAAAGAGGGATAAACAGTCTCCTGAAAACTTCATTACGTCAAACTACCATGGAAAACTATTTCTTGCTCCCTTCTTGTAGTTGAAATGTTAAAACTGTTAAGCAGGTATGTTGTCATAAATATTGGATTTTTTCTTCTCTTACTATAATAATGTATATCTACTTATAGGTCTAGAAATTAAGTTGTATTTTTAAAATTATAAAAAATAATTTCAATAAAAGATAATAAACGTAAATTAAAGAGTATTTTATGGTAAATTATCTAATATATGTATATATGTGTGTGTGTGCCTTTCCAAAATCCTAAACCCTTCGGCTATAAGAATCAACGGCTTATAAGAATCAAAAACAGTAATAACAAACGTGATTCCTATAAGCGGAAATCACTGTATATTTATATATATATATATATATATATATATATATATATATATATATATATATATATATATATATATATATATATATATATGTACTCAAAATTTTATATATTAACTAAAAAGTTTGAGTATCTTGATTGAGCAAAATAGGAATTGTTCAATTTTAATTCTTCTATTTTGGAGCATAAAACCACTCATTGACAAATACGTTTTTCAGATGTTTCATGTGCAGTATCTTTATTCTCATGAAAAGAGAGAAGTATTTGACACGTGAGACAATTTGAAAGGAAAAGAGTAAAGTAATTTTGAAATATTTTAAATTTTTATGAATAATTTGGTAAGTATAAAAATATTTTCAAATTTAGTGCATGTACTATATGGAGCCTATAAAACTACCTATAAAAGTGTTTAAATGTAATTTTTTTATCTTTTTACATGAGTACATTCATGTATGCACGTGCAGGGTGTGTATGTGTGTGTGTGGGGGGGAGGGGGGAGGGGGCTGGTTAGGCCGAATATTAGTCTGAAAAAGTCTGCATTTCTGGTATTATTAGAGCGAGGCATTCTCCAGCTAAATCCGTGGAATGCGATTAAATATTTTTGGTGTGATTTCCACTGTATTCAAACTGTAGGAATTCACTGAGGAAATTGAGTATTAAATTAATGATTTATGTGAAAGGCTTAGAGATTTTTATCACCTCTATGACCTTAAAGATACTGTTGAAAAGGGGATACTCATAGTGACATTATGACCGCAAGGGGATGGAGAGCAAAGAATTCGTATTGTTCATTTTAGCAGGATATAATGTGAACAGCAACACGAAGTCACATGGGTAAAATATATTGCATAATACATATATTCCTTCTTTTTTATGTACATACACGTCATATCAGATTGAGGGGAAATCACTCGTTTTTATTAGATAAAACGTTAAAAGAAAAATCTTATGTAAGCTAATTTAAACAATAATTAAAAGAAATATTTTAAAATCACATATGTTGATTTTTATTACATTATTATTAATCTCGTTTTAAAGTATGAAATTAAACTAAATCCAAAATTATAAATGAAATTAACTTTTGAGTTTAGATTCTCTGTAGTGCTGCCATCTACTGAAGGAAAGTGAAAGTAAATACTAGGCTACTAGATTTCTAAGTAAAAAATGTTACATTCTGTTAATAGAATATCAGGTCTCATGATCGACAGAAAAATATATATTGATGTTTACTGTATTAGTAATCATTGCATTTATTGAAGTTTATATAAATCTTTATTTTAAGAGGAAAAGCAAATCTAATTAATAGAAGAAATATAGATTCTTTCTTACGTACAGCTTTATAAGTTAATACATTTAAACAATTTGTCTCATGCTGCCATCTGTTATATATAAAGGAAACTAAATTTAAGAGTTATATTTATAAGGAAGATAATACTGCCCAAACGCAGGGATAAAATTTTAAACCATGATTCTCTCTAATGGTTTAATTTTTTTTGAATCACAGTAAACGAGTATAAATATAATGATTAAAATTCTTCTAAGAAATAAGTGATGAATTATAACTCCCTTCGGCTATAGTAACTTTATATGTTATACTTTGGATCTTTCTTAACGTTACTGTAATTATAAGGTTGAATGGTAATTTTTTTGGGTTAAATAAGTCGAAATAGAAAAGCATTCATATGCGATAGGGAAGAAAAAAAGAGGAAAAGAGTAATATATTTTTAGTTTTTGATCATCTTGAATGAAAGATCGTGAAAATGATAAAATTAAAAGGGAAATTACCTTAAACTGTTTTCTTTATGAACATTAAATATTTTTTTTTTTTTTTTTTTTTTTTTTACAGAAAAGGGTAAATAAGTAACAACATTCGCGATGCTATTCACTGCGGCTAAAACGACTGTTGAGTGAAAAAATATATGCCTTTAAATCTTAATCATAGAAATTTTACGCCTCTGTATTCTAACAGTTCTTATATATAGAATATTCTTGAGAAAAATGAAAGGTTTTTCCCACTTAACAGCATCTAATTTCTAGAAATCGGGAAACAAAAAATATTTCTCCCTTAAGAGTGACAGTCTAAATTCTCTTATATTGTATTGCAAAATGTGTTAAATCCCCGTAATTAATCAGTTTGCAACGGCCAAAAGCTTTCTTCTTAAATTTAATAAATATACATGTAAACATCTAATTAATAAAGTCACATCTCAAATAAGTTAAGTTGCGTTTCCCAAACCATTGTACATTTGTGTATTTAAAAATTCATTTCTATATCTCTTTTCTCTGAATTTAAATAATGAATTCATATTTACAATAAAAGTTAAGCGTGATATTCTAGAGCACACACTATTTAGAATCTTCTGTTGTCGCAAACCAAGAATATTGATTAGATAATCTCAGCCATGTAGACTGATTACAAAAGGAACTCATTAAATGCATTGCGTTTAGGAGGCGAGACTGCAAATTAATGCTGCTATTCATCAGAATTCAAAGGTGTTAATAGTTCTGATTCTCTTGGCAGTCAATACAAGAGACTTAATGGATGACTAAGGTTCGACTACGCAATGAAGCCTGCAATTATCTATGATGCTCAATATATATTGATATTGATTTCCGCATTAATGAAAAGAAAAAAAAAAAGACTTTTGCGGAAGCCCAGTTTTAATTATCCAGCCTGCTTAGAAAAGCATATTGTCTGTCGATGATAGATAAAGGGAAGGGTTACCGAGACACACAGAAAATTATACGAGGTAATGAATTAGAAGGATGTATACTAGAACAGATTATTTGTTCGGATAACATTCCATAAATGAATGACTTATGAGATATTATAACTGAGGAATGAGTTCAATAATTACCCTTTAAAAAACGAAAAAAAATGTGAGATTTTCTGTAAATCTAGGGGTGTTAGATTTAGTAAAATAATATAAAAGGTCAATAAAATTATTTTAGTAAGTTTTATATTTTAAATGTAAATACATACATACTCCTCTCTTATGTATACATATTAAAAATAATGATAATAAGAAAGAAATTTCTGAAAAATTATTTCAGGTAGTTTTTTATTAACGAAACTACAGCGGGTTATTAACATTGGATTACTTATCGCTGCTTACATTTTTTTTTTGTTGACGCATTTTGGTACTTTTCTGTTTAAGGTGACTGCCTACGTTCGGAGCCAATTTAATAAAAAATAAAAAAAAATTATTTTTAGGATTTTTTGGTCTTTTATGGTAAAATAGTACTTAAAAATAAAAAAAAATAAGCAAAAACTTACCTGTATACATCATACTTTTTTAAAATTGGTCAATTTGAAGTATATTTTAATGAAATTTAGAGATAAAACGCCTATCACTCTGCACAAAATTCTAATGCTACTATTTTAATTTCCTTCTCACACATGATACATATGACAGTTATCTTCAAAATGACCTACCATCTAAGAGAAATATTAAAATGGAAAAATAATACAGACAATTTTATGTTCGAATATGAAAATTTCTCCGATTCGTCATTCCTTTCTTTATAAAAACAGCCCCAAATAAAAAAAAATATTTATTAAACACCAATTATTGTGCGTCATTTCATTAACAATAGCATCTATAACATTTCCTGAAAATTTAATCAAATTATATACATGTTATGTGAGATATCATGATAACCGTAGAGATTTGTGCTTAAAAACATAATTCTGAGAATAATGCATTTAAAGTTGTTTGTCACTTCAATTTTGTAATAGAAGCTGTTTTTTTTAAATAGCTATAACTCTGCTTCTAATTGATGTAGAATGAAAATCAAAACATTTTTGAAACGAGAAAAGATTGAATTACACGATTCTTGCAAAAAATGAAATTGACCAAACCAGTCAAAAAATGACATTTTCAACGTAGGCAGTCACCTTAACTGTTTACTGCTACTGGGTTTGGCGCGCTGCCAAAATTATAACTCGCGACAACGCTGAAATTTTGCTTTCCGGAGGACCGTTATTGAGGAATGTAATCCCGCGTTAAAATTCTGTTCGAGATTTAAATATGAATGAAGTTGTTATCGATTAAGGGGGCAAGGGATCTTCAATCTTGAATTTCTAAAGAATCAATTTTTAATTCTGTGTATTAAATGAGTATAATTTGTATTCTTTTTTGCTACATTAAAGACCCTTAGAATTCAAAGTAATGAATTTTTTGGAAGAATAACGCCAGTTTTTCAAAAAATTTTCAAAAATGCTGCATTTTTCAAAACACTCCGTGTGCACGCCCAGTCATTTAAAAACTTTAAATTTTTTAATATGAGTATACTGTATACATATAAACATAATTATGCGTTGCTTTTCTTTTTTTGTATGAAACTAATGCCATGAATAATTTTTATTTAAATCTGTCTGTTATTTTTTATATTTTTGCATCTTTTTACTTTATTTCATGGTCTATAAATGTGAAAAAAATATTTGTGGTTTCAAGGAATTTTTCACAGTTTTGTAGCAAACACTTCAGTTAACAATCCTGAGAAATTTGGAAGAAATTAGAAAAAAATGAATGCGCGTAGAGCATTTTGAAAAATTATAGCATTTTTGAAGATTTTTTTTTTGGAAAACAGGTCTCATTGTTGCACAAAATACTTGTTTGTGAACTTTAAGTGTCTTCAATGCAGTGGAAAAAAATATTAAGTATTCTCATTTTGTAAATAGAGTAAAATATTGTTAATTTAATAAAACCAAGTTGAAGGTCCCTTGTGCCCTTAAATTCATCCTTTTCTCTCCCTCTGTTGAATGTTGCCAATGTATTGATGTGTTTATTCGAAATGTTGACGAACTTGAACAAAGTAGATAGAAATTTGAATGTGTCATAAAGATTATAACCTTAGTGCTGATTATAATTCATGTGAAGTGAGCCCATTGACAGCGAGAGCTTTAAAGACAGTTTCCGTTCATTACTATACTCTTCGCCGTTTTACTTTTAACTCTAGAAAGACGGTTGCCGGCATTTTGACGGTTTCGGACATACTACTGAGTGCTATGTCTGTATATATGTCCTCAGGCTTCTAAAATTTTATGACTATTTCTAATTTTACATGAAATATGCACACTTATTTACAAAATTATATTCTATAGTAAGAGGGGAAGAAAATGTGTTGTATACCTACTAGACTGAAAGCCGTCAATTTGACGGCAATATAGAAAACTGGCAGAAATCTTTGAAATAATACCTGGAAACAGTTTTCGTCTCTTCCCCCTTTTGCAAATAACAGATATATTGGCTCTTCGGAAATATTGGTGTTGAAAAATAAGGACTGCACAAACCATGCATATATTTTTACGGATAAACCCTACCAGGTTGTCGGCTCGGCATACCTGCATAAAAATATCTAAGTATATAATAACTTATTATATATTGATATTAAATAGTTCAAAATTTAAAGTATTTAAACTTTTTTAAAGCATTAAATATTTAAAAATTTTCATTTTATTTTTAACAGCTAAAATGACGGCGTTCAGTCTTTTTAGTAAAAAAAAAAAAAAAATTCCCGTCTTCCCAGTCTTAAAGGGACTTGATGATCTTCAAGTAGTGTTTAGACCCAAACATTTTGGCAAACTATCTATGCTGTTACATTAATATATTAACTCTGAAATTTCTCTAAGTGGACACATTAACTGAGACCGAGATTTGTCACTTGAATAACAGAAAGTCAACTCACTGGATAGCATGTCACTGTATGGGATAACGCTTCTCCAAACGTAAATGAAAAGGAAGCGTTTATGCTCATAGAAGAGCTTCACAGGGAGCATCCGCATTTGCATCATTTTAACGTATTATTTTACAAAACAATGTTGCTAACGTATCTGTCCGTAATCTATATGGGTTTTTTATTTATACATTAATTTATTTTATTTATCATCTACTTAGGTGATCCGGCCGCCCACATGGTGTAGTGGTTAGAGTTCTGAGCTACCATGCTGAGGGATAACGCTTCTCCAAACGTAAATGAAAAGGAAAGAAAGCGTTTATGCTCATAGAAGAGCTTCACAGGGAGCATCCGCATTTGCATCATTTTAACGTATTATTTTACAAAACAATGTTGCTAACGTATCTGTCCGTAATCTATGTGGGTTTTTTATTTATACATTAATCATTTTATTTATCATCTACTTAGGTGATCCGGCCGCCCACATGGTGTAGTGGTTAGAGTTCTGAGCTACCATGCTGAGGGATAACGCTTCTCCAAACGTAAATGAAAAGGAAAGAAAGCGTTTATGCTCATAGAAGAGCTTCACAGGGAGCATCCGCATTTGCATCATTTTAACCTATTATTTTACAAAACAATGTTGCTAACGTATCTGTCCGTAATCTATGTGGGTTTTTTATTTATACATTAATCATTTTATTTATCATCTACTTAGGTGATCCGGCCGCCCACATGGTGTAGTGGTTAGAGTTCTGAGCTACCATGCTGAGGGATAACGCTTCTCCAAACGTAAATGAAAAGGAAAGAAAGCGTTTATGCTCATAGAAGAGCTTCACAGGGAGCATCCGCATTTGCATCATTTTAACGTATTATTTTACAAAACAATGTTGCTAACGTATCTGTCCGTAATCTATGTGGGTTTTTTATTTATACATTAATCATTTTATTTATCATCTACTTAGGTGATCCGGCCGCCCACATGGTGTAGTGGTTAGAGTTCTGAGCTACCATGCTGAGGGATAACGCTTCTCCAAACGTAAATGAAAAGAAAAGAAAGCGTTTATGCTCATAGAAGAGCTTCACAGGGAGCATCCGCATTTGCATCATTTTAACCTATTATTTTACAAAACAATGTTGCTAACGTATCTGTCCGTAATCTATATGGGTTTTTTATTTATACATTAATCATTTTATTTATCATCTACTTAGGTGATCCGGCCGCCCACATGGTGTAGTGGTTAGAGTTCTGAGCTACCATGCTGAGGGATAACGCTTCTCCAAACGTAAATGAAAAGGAAAGAAAGCGTTTATGCTCATAGAAGAGCTTCACAGGGAGCATCCGCATTTGCATCATTTTAACGTATTATTTTACAAAACAATGTTGCTAACGTATCTGTCCGTAATCTATATGGGTTTTTTTATTTATACATTAATTATTTTATTTATCATCTACTTAGGTGATCCGGCCGCCCACATGGTGTAGTGGTTAGAGTTCTGAGCTACCATGCTGAGGGATAACGCTTCTCCAAACGTAAATGAAAAGGAAAGAAAGCGTTTATGCTCATAGAAGAGCTTCACAGGGAGCATCCGCATTTGCATCATTTTAACGTATTATTTTACAAAACAATGTTGCTAACGTATCTGTCCGTAATCTATATGGGTTTTTTATTTATACATTAATTTATTTTATTTATCATCTACTTAGGTGATCCGGCCGCCCACATGGTGTAGTGGTTAGAGTTCTGAGCTACCATGCTGAGGGATAACGCTTCTCCAAACGTAAATGAAAAGGAAAGAAAGCGTTTATGCTCATAGAAGAGCTTCACAGGGAGCATCCGCATTTGCATCATTTTAACGTATTATTTTACAAAACAATGTTGCTAACGTATCTGTCCGTAATCTATATGGGTTTTTTATTTATACATTAATTTATTTTATTTATCATCTACTTAGGTGATCCGGCCGCCCACATGGTGTAGTGGTTAGAGTTCTGAGCTACCATGCTGAGGGATAACGCTTCTCCAAACGTAAATGAAAAGGAAAGAAAGCGTTTATGCTCATAGAAGAGCTTCACAGGGAGCATCCGCATTTGCATCATTTTAACCTATTATTTTACAAAACAATGTTGCTAACGTATCTGTCCGTAATCTATATGGGTTTTTTATTTATACATTAATCATTTTATTTATCATCTACTTAGGTGATCCGGCCGCCCACATGGTGTAGTGGTTAGAGTTCTGAGCTACCATGCTGAGGGATAACGCTTCTCCAAACGTAAATGAAAAGGAAAGAAAGCGTTTATGCTCATAGAAGAGCTTCACAGGGAGCATCCGCATTTGCATCATTTTAACCTATTATTTTACAAAACAATGTTGCTAACGTATCTGTCCGTAATCTATATGGGTTTTTTATTTATACATTAATCATTTTATTTATCATCTACTTAGGTGATCCGGCCGCCCACATGGTGTAGTGGTTAGAGTTCTGAGCTACCATGCTGAGGGATAACGCTTCTCCAAACGTAAATGAAAAGGAAAGAAAGCGTTTATGCTCATAGAAGAGCTTCACAGGGAGCATCCGCATTTGCATCATTTTAACGTATTATTTTACAAAACAATGTTGCTAACGTATCTGTCCGTAATCTATATGGGTTTTTTATTTATACATTAATCATTTTATTTATCATCTACTTAGGTGATCCGGCCGCCCACATGGTGTAGTGGTTAGAGTTCTGAGCTACCATGCTGAGGGATAACGCTTCTCCAAACGTAAATGAAAAGGAAAGAAAGCGTTTATGCTCATAGAAGAGCTTCACAGGGAGCATCCGCATTTGCATCATTTTAACGTATTATTTTACAAAACAATGTTGCTAACGTATCTGTCCGTAATCTATATGGGTTTTTTATTTATACATTAATCATTTTATTTATCATCTACTTAGGTGATCCGGCCGCCCACATGGTGTAGTGGTTAGAGTTCTGAGCTACCATGCTGAGGGATAACGCTTCTCCAAACGTAAATGAAAAGAAAAGAAAGCGTTTATGCTCATAGAAGAGCTTCACAGGGAGCATCCGCATTTGCATCATTTTAACCTATTATTTTACAAAACAATGTTGCTAACGTATCTGTCCGTAATCTATATGGGTTTTTTATTTATACATTAATCATTTTATTTATCATCTACTTAGGTGATCCGGCCGCCCACATGGTGTAGTGGTTAGAGTTCTGAGCTACCATGCTGAGGGCTTGGGTTCAAATTCCGAATAAGGCTTTGTCGTTTCCGTCTCGTCTCCCTCATAGGGAGCAATGTAGATATGCAATACCTCATAGGGGGCTGACTCAACTCTATAGTGCTCTTATGATAAAGTAGCCAGTAAAATAGCGGTGAATAACAAAAGTTGAATGTCTAACGACAATTGCTTACACATTAGAGGAAAAAAAAACTTCTTTTCGACTTCTTTGTAATACTACCATAAGTGTCCATACTGTAATCTTTCAAGTATGATCTCTTTAATGGATCGGCAAAATACGGACTTCCATGCAGGCATGGTTTTGTTATATCGCATATCAAAACTTGATACGGTGATAGGATACGAAGCACCGTACATAACATTCCCGATCATCGTGCAAATCTTGACATGGACACGAATCTTAAATGATACAAGTGTTGGCGCATCCTTACATGACATATGTCTATGGCATTTATCGTCGTTTTGAAAAAGGTAACGTGATTTAAGCAATGGGCAAAAAAGGAATGACCATCCTGCTATCTTGTGAATGCTGTCTTGTGCTCTTGAAATTTTCACATGGTTTTCGTCATGTCAAATGAGAATACATAGCAGAAACCATTACATATTAATCTTGGATATTTATTATAGTGGGAATATCAGCACAAATATACTTCTAATTCTAGCCTCGATGGTTATCCTTTCATACATTTCTGTGAGTTTTTGCACATTAAACCTATCCGTGTGTACAGAAAAGATTCAGTCCTAAATACTATAAATGCAAGAGATATCTATTAAATATGGTTTATAAGTAAATTTTGCTTCTGTGTCTGCTGAGTAGGTATGTATAATAAACAATTTACGTTTGAAAAAACGGCTAGAGTATTATCTCTTAAATTGTGTTCATTCCGGCATTAAAATGGCACGTAAAAGTATAAAATAAAACAACAAGTAAAGTGTTCATAAAACATTACCTGCTAATATGTTGAATGCAGACATAGGATGTAATGGCTTACACGGACAGTCAGAATAATGCATGTAAATGATTTATTCTATTTATCGTAGACAGAATGTTTTAAATGCAAAAATGTCATTTGGTTACCTGTCACATAATGTGTTAAATCGTCATAAACTTCTAGGATTCTCCTTAAGGTCTGCATCCTGTGCAACGGTTTTGCAAACCATTGGAGTCCATGCCCAATCCTTTACGAACTGTTACCGTGGTCAATACTTTTAATTAAATATGCCTTCATAATAAAGAGATAACTTGATGCAATGTTCAGGTTAGGTAATTTTCTAAACACTCATACGACTGATAGTCTCCCATTTAAAAATAACAGGTTAAGAATGCAGCCTTATTCTGCTAAATAATATATATATATATATATATATATATATATATATATATATATATATATATATATATTTAAATATAAAATGCGCATTAAGTTCATAACCTAAAATTTCTCAAATCGGTCTTTTCCGTGTGGCAACAGTTTGTGAGCTCTTGCAGCGAAAGCGAGCTGATGGGCCAATTACAGCTTGCCACCTTTAGCATCCTTCGAACTAGGCTTTGTGATTTGATAAAGCTTTGTGCAGGCTCTGAGCTAGGTAGTCTCTGAGTCAGAACGGCTATGTACGATATAACTGTTGTATGAACATGTTTCCCGCTTGGTGTATATAGTATGCACATAGTATGCACATAGTATGCACATAGTAATATGTACATAGTATGCTTAATCAAGAAATAATAAATGCGTTTAATTAACGACATTACTTGTGGTGTTAATTCCTCATTCTGATTTAGGAGCAAGTTAACCGAATGGCACCATATATATATATATATATATATACACTGCTGGCCACTGTAAATGCAACACCCTGAAGGGAACATGCAAATAACATGAAATTTACAACATGCATTAGAGGAGGTGAGATATGCAAATGATTAGAATTTCAGCGCATACGCGCATCACGCGCGCCTGTGGCGCCACTTCAAAGCGCTATTTAAGGCTTGGAGATTTCGACGATTTCAAGTTCGGCAATTGTGTTTTTCTTGTGGTTTTTTCAAAAAACGATCAATTATGCCTCGTCGAAAACAGCGATTATCTTTTGATCAAGTATCCAAGTTCGACAGAGGAAGGATAGTGGCCTACGAAGATTGTGGATTATCTTTCAGGGAAATCGGTAGTCGAGTTGGACGAAATAAAACAACTGTAATGCGGATATGTGATCGTTGGATGCAGGAGGGTACGACGGACCGGTGTGTTCAATCGCATCCACCTCAGCGCACCACTTCACGTGATGACAGGCAAATTGTGCGCATGGCAGTGACGGATCGCTCAGTCACATCACGAACCATAGCACAGCACATGCAGTCTGCAACGCATCATCCAGTGTCTGCGCGTACCATTCGACGCCGTTTACAGCGGAGTGGTCTGTCCGCAAGACGTCCATTGCTTTGTCTACCCTTGACGCAGAACCACAGACGTCTCCGCCGCCAATGGTGCGATGACAGAATGATGTGGACGGCAGAATGGAATGAAATTGTCTTTACTGACGAGTCACGCTTCTGTCTGCAACACCACGTGGTCGCATTCGAGTCTGGAGACACCGTGAAGAGAGGATGCTGAACAGCTGCGTTATGCACCGCCACACTGGTCCTGCACCGGGTATTATGGTATGGGGCGGTATTGGATATCACTCTCGCACACCTCTAGTACGCATTGCCGCTACTTTAAACAGCCAGCGCTACATCTCCGAGGTGTTGAAGCCAGTTGTCCTTCCTTATCTTCAGGTCTTGCCCACAGCCATATTTCAACAGGCTAATGCGCGACCACACATGGCACGCATTGTCCAACGGTTCTTCGTCAATCGCCAGATTGAATTGCTTCCCTGGCCGCTTCGCTCTCCGGATCTTTCACCGATAGAAAACATGTGGTCCATGGTTGCTCTACGATTGACCCAGATTCCATCCCCAGCTGCCACAGCAGATCAACTTTGGCAACGTGTGGAAGCTGCTTGGTCTGCTGTACCCCAAGAACTCATCCAAAGTCTCTTTGAATCAATTCCGAGGCGTGTGGCAGCGGTGATCTCCAACAATGGCGGCTACTCTGGCTACTGATTTTGGCAGGAACCACACTTCACAGAAGTCTATATATTTAATAATTTGATTCTTGGTCAACATGTTATCTACAAAATAAATTTTGTTGTGATATCTCTTGTCTTCCTTGGTGTTGCAATTTGGGTGGCCAGCAGTGTATATATATACATACATATATATATATATATATATATATATATATATATATATATATATATATATATATATATATATATATATATATATATATATATATATATATACTAAACTAAAATAAACTTGTCACAAAACTTTTTAGGAGATTACGATAATCAATCAAATATATATTATTTTTATAAAAAAATCGCCAGTAAAAAAGTTCGTTTAAACTTGCCGACTTTTTCAAACTGCGCAGATAGGTTTTCTTATAAAACTCCTAAAGAAAGTCTCTGATGTCTGAAGAAATAACCTTTTCCAAAAAATCATTTTATGAATCAAGGTATAGCTGGACTAGCTTTTAAAAAAATTTAGTAGAGTTTCCGTTCCAAGGGAAAATAAAACATCAAAGATTTTTCTGATCTATCAATATTTGGTTTAAAAAAAAGATGGATTCAGCAGAACTCTCTATCGCTTTGATTTGACATCCGAATATCTCAAGAAAAATTGTTTCAGTTTACTAATAGTTTGTGAGTCCTGCACAGAAAATTTCATAAAAATCTCATGAACTGAGTATTTATTTTGTAAAAAAGAAAACAAATTGAAAGAACACACTTGTTGCAGTTTAACACACTAATAAGTTTGTTGAATACTAAGAGAAAAAAAACAATAAATGTTTCTTAAATACAAAAATTTATTTTTTTTGAATTTTATGAAATGCATTCAATTTAATGTATTCATGATGATCAAAGAGATTTTTTTTTCCGTTGGTATAACGATGCGAATACAAGAAAATTTACTGAAAATGTATTTCTGTTGCAGGAAAATTTACTGTTTACAATTACAATCAAGAATTGCTTGTTATTTGGCAATTAATTACATGCATATAAGAAATGCCATGATTTAAAGAAATTTCTTCAAATTTGTATCTTTCTAAGTACATTTTTCTTTCACGAATAGGTAAATTGGACTGTGCATTTCATATTCTTTTGAAAGTATATTGCATGGAATACCATACTTTGAAAGATAACTTATGAAAGTCCTGAAATTGATAATATTAAATTTATAGAGTAAAAAATATGATTCTGAATATCTGACTATGGGTGTTATCAGAGGATTGATACTCGTATATTGATTTCTTTCTGCCCTTCTAAGCTTTTATTATCTTCCTATATGAAAGTTAACGAAGATAAAAACTGACAGTTAGTTTTTAGGTGGAGTCATGGACAATAAATGCTCTCATATTTAAAATATAAATTTGACTATTTGAAAAGGATACTTTACGGTTTAGGATGTGCTCATTATGTATAAGCTGCAAATCCCTATGTTACAGTCTTATTGCTTATTTTCAAACATGGATAAGTCATTTTCCTGAAGCAATTCTTAAAACTCTTACGCATTACCTCCTACATAAGACATCCGAATAAGTGAATAAGAGACAAGGTTAAAGTAGTAAGTCTAAGAACGGCACATATGTGAAACAATGAGAGAACAGACTAATAAGTAAAAGAAAAAAAATCAAAGGATGAACAAGGGATTTTCCCTGGCTGACTAATTTGTCAAAGACGCCAGAAAGGGCTGGAGCAACGCGGCTATCGTCTTCTTGACCACATGGCTGATTCTCGGAAGCGGCAGTTAAATGTGTTTAATGTTATTTTAAACTAGCCCGATTCTTGGAAGCAGCAGTGGAATGTGGTTACCGGTATTTTTCCCCTTAGCAGAATGGTTTTCGTACCCAGCGCTTCCAGATTAGGGACTGGCATTAAGGTCGTTGAGCACCGGGGGACCTCTTTTGGAACAGCCTGGAATTTCTGAATAGGAATCTAGATTGTTCTAGAACATTCAAAAGGTGTTTAAAAAGTGTCGAGCACATCCTGGTGGGGGGCGGAGGTTTTTTGGAACAAGAGAGAGACGGGCGGACGAACGGCTGACTGGAGAGAGCGCCGGAGGCTATCGCTGTAGGAAGGATCGAGAGATTTCAATTCTGTGTGATGATGCTTTATGTTAATTGTCTAGTGGAGCCGGTTAAAAGCTGTATGTAACTCAGTTGTAAATAATCTGTACATATTCTCATCCAACGAAAATAATTAAAAGAGCTTAACTGTAATGAACGGCTTTGCCCTCTCTCTGAAACAACTTCTTTCGAGTACTGAATTGTAGTTGTGGGCCACGACACTGCAGTGCTGTAAAGTAGTGAACCAGTTCGTGGGGATTCAGAGTTAGAATTTTCGATTCATGATATGTGATGTGATCTCTTGAAACATAGGCTATAGCAGCATACCACTTGTAATTATTGTAATTATGATTTTCATATGTAAATATTATCCTCCAGTTGTGAAATCGAAGTTGAGACATAGATAAACGTTTTGATTGCTAAAGCAAATTTCCGTTTCACTCAAGTTATAGAATCGAGGTAGAACATATTTATTTATTTAGGGACTACGGAAATGTTTTGTCGAAAACTAAAGTGGACCCGTGTTATGAATTCTGAGTTAATGCGCAAAACGTTTCAAGACTTAGCCATGTGAGAATGAATAAATAGCAGCTTTTTAATTAGTATAAAAAATTATATTGTTTATATGAAAATTCTCTTTGAAAAAAATAACCTTGCTTCACTATACTATGACTCTCATTTATTAAATGAATCTAAGTAAACAAGCGATATTATCTCTACTCTTAAGCATTTGGAAGAAATAGTAATGGAAAAAATGGGTAGAAATAGAATGTGAGAACATTTCTAGAACGATTTATTTATATCTAGATTTTCTCAGATTTTCCCCTGACTTGTGTTTTTAATATGGTTCCCAAAGAGATTCTCCAAATCTTGAAGTTCGGGCCCTTCATATCTGACATCGAACAAAGAGATTGATGGTAGACAGAAAATATTTCCAGGCGTCGAAATAGGACCCCCTAAAAAATTCTTTGTAAGTCTGAGCGAGAGAGATAAAGATTTCTGAGGCATAAGTGGTGAGAAGTTCTTCAGAATTCTTATTTACCTCAAGATAAGTCTTTATATATTACATTTTTTTTTTTTTAGATTTCAAAACGTATTGCATTCTCTTTGGTTTAGTAAAATTGCTACAATTATTTATATATTTTAAGAGTGCTTTTATATATTTATCTGAAATTTCTGTTTTTTTACTCATATTGTTTGTCTTGCTATACAAAACAAAATTTTGAAACATATAACTGTGTAAATAACCCAAATTAGAACATGATGGTACATTCAATTGGTGGTAAACTTGTTTTAACAAGAAATACGTTTCTAAAATATACAAAATTGTGATTATCCATATTTATCAGTTTGATGACTTGATATACTGGTATACTAAAATAGATGGAAGGGGTGGTAATGGAACATTTCGAAAGGACTTCAATGCTTAGGTTAAAAAAACAGTTTATAAGCAAAATTAGCTTTCAATTATATGATTTTAAAGTGCATTAAATTGCATTGTTATAAAAATTAACTTTCAGTATTCAATTCCACCTTTATTTTGTTGTTGTTCCTAATGCTCCCTGGCAGGAATTTCCAAAGTAGGCCCATATAGGCTTTGGGCAGAGTAGTGCGGATCCGGTTTATAACAAAACCACAAGGGTCGGAGTCTGACTTGACCTGGTACCACCACAATTTTCACCGAGCAATCCCAGGGGTGACATCTGGGGAATCTTGCCTTCCACACCCCCTGACCTCGTAGAAGGACTTTATTTTCTCATATATAGCGAGATATTTATTACTGAAATCGTAGAAAATTTATCTCTATATATAAAGCAGTTCCGTAACTGACTGACTGACAGATAACGCACAGACCAAACTTCTGGACCTAAATTGCTGAAATTTTGCATGGTGATTCTTCTTATAGTGTAGGGGTGCACTAAGAAAGATTTTTGAAACATTCTTCTTAAATTTTTTTAAATTAAATGTTTAAGCTGTTTTTGTAGCATTCTTTAAAGTTTGCATTTAAAACAATAATCTGAGGGTTATAAAATTTATATCACGAGAAAGGTCATAAAAATTCCTTTAAATGATACCTTTTTCGAATCTTTACCACCATTTTCTGATTTTTGGTGAATTTTTATAGAATAATTTTTAAAATTTAATTTATTAAATACTGATCACGTGGTTTATTTTCTTTTTCTGATACTAAATTTTAAATGTAGAAATCAAATGCATATATTGACCGTTGTACTTAATTTCAATATTTTCTTCTACATTATTTTGTCTGTAAAATTATCCGTTACGATTTATATATATATATATATATATATATATATATTTACTTTTTTGGGGGCATTAATTGCATACGTTGACTGTTGTGCTTAAATTTAACTCCGTAGCGAAGAACGGGTATTCAGTTAGTATACGGATGTGTTATTCACTGTTCATAAAATCTTTTATTTTTTAAACTCAAAGTTTTGCACATTCTTCTACATATTCATTTTATTTTTACATATTCATTCGTATTCTTTTACATATTAATTTTTAAAATAGTTATTTATTGATTAAAGATATTCTCAAAATTATAAATCCAAATGTAAGCGTAGAGTTTAGAGAAATAATTTTTTTATATAACTGCACGCAATAACAGTATACTATTGCTCAATTATGATAAATATATTTTGGTTTTCCTGATTCGGTTAGGATTGAATAAGAACCTCTTTAGAAAGTTCACACAAAATATATTTATTGTTTTGTAAATTCTTCAGGCTTATACACAAATTCAAACATAAAAGACGCAACAACAATCTTCTATACAGCAGAAAATTCTGAAAACACAAGTCAGGATACCAGA
Organism: Dolomedes plantarius; assembly: GCA_907164885.2. Taxonomy (NCBI): domain Eukaryota; kingdom Metazoa; phylum Arthropoda; class Arachnida; order Araneae; family Dolomedidae; genus Dolomedes; species Dolomedes plantarius. Next base: position 193,533,110 of record OU015492.1, on the reverse strand, counting down.
ATTTTTTCAATGCAATACACGCCAATTAACGCAGTTACAACACATTCAATATTTACTAGGAAATTAAACTGAGTTCCAATGTCAATGTCAGGTATATTTATAGATTTCCAAAGCGCCCTCTATAGGTCAGTCACAGCTAGACATTTCTAGAAGCTTTCAGAAAGGTTTAGTCAGCAAGTTGGCGATACATCTTCATATCTGGCGACCAAAATAAGTCACAAATCCATCGCCAATTCTGAAAAATTCCCATAGACTCCCATGTTAAATATATAGCTATAGAAGAAGTTCCATACAAGCCATTTTACCGAAACAAAATGCAATATTTACAAAATTCGTAACAATATTTAGTAACTTAGAAGTATAATTAAACACATTAATATAGAAAAAAATGTTTTTAATACTGTGTTTCTATACTCAGATTGTTCAAGCTTTGACCTTTAAATGAATGCGTAAATGAATAAATAAACGTGTTGGCTATGATAGAGAAAAAAAAAATCAAAATTTTACTGATCGAAAATGGCGCCATCATGACTTACATTTGTAAAATCCACGAAAGTGCATTTTTGTCAATTAAGAGTACACGTCACCATGATGCCATTTTCTCACGGTTTTTCATATCCACTTGTCTCGTTCTAGGATGCATTTATCTCTTTTTTTTCCTTCCTACATTACCTCTTAAAATCTTTCAACATTGCATCTTCGTATATGAAATAACTTTTTACTCGAGTCTGTAGGCTAAAGATAGCCCATGTGTCTATTTCATACGCGGTTAATATTTTGAAAGCAACCATATGACGCAACTTGGCGTGTTCTGCATATGTGCCTGTACTTCACTCGTATACAGAGCCTGACTAAGGCAGGGGCACACGGGGCAATTGCCCCGGGCCCCCACATCAGAGGGGGGCCCCAAATCGAATAGAAAGTTTATTTTGCGTTTATTTTAATTTTTTTTAAACTTTTTTTGAGATTTTGAATTGTTGAGAATGAAAAATCACGGAAATATAACGAATAAATTTAAATAGCATTTTTGTAGAATTTTGGCTCTTCAGATGTGCTATATCCCTTTTAATGATGGACATAGAATTGTCAGAAAATGAGTAAAATGGACAAAATGATATTTCGTCTGACCATTGGAGGGCGGGGGGACATTATAGATATTTTAGGTTCTAGTCAATTTTTTTGTTATATATCTATAATGAGGTGAAAAATTTAAATACCTCCATAAAGTTCGGTTCTTCATTACTGAAGTAGTGAAGCAGAGGGGGGCCCCCAAAGAAGATTTTGCCCCAGGCCCCAATTAGGCTAAGTCGGGCCCTGCTCGTATAAACAAAAGATCTGTAAGTTTTTCTGAAGAAAAATATTTAGTTAGATTAGCAGCATCAAAATACATGGCAGGAATTTTTTTTAAAAATCATATATCTTTTAACCCTTCATTTTTTTAGTATGGAGATGATTTTTGTTTTAAAGTTACAACTTTGGTTACACAACTTTGTGCTTGCTCAAAGGTTATTAACATTGGGTTCTAACAAGCTATTTATTTTCTTTGAATTTATTTACAACAATCCAGTTCGAAATGAAATCATAAAGAATAAATATCTACTACGATAACTGGATGACAGTATTTTGATTCAATTAAATTCGCTATTTGTCAGCTTTGTAAAATCGTTAAATAACTCGCGTAATTAAAGTATTTTTTATTTTTACTCTTAATATTCAGATTTTAGGAAATTGGCCTTTAACACTCAAAAATAAATACATATTTCATACTCCGTTATTGATATATGCATTTCCTTTTAGTGCGTATAAATCTTTTAAAAATTTCCGTTTCGATCAAACAACGTTTTATCTGATTTCTCCGTATGTGAAATTCGTTTTCATCGAGTCAGAAAGCCAAACATAACCTGCGTATTTGCTATCATCATACCTCGGTTTTTTTAGAGGCAACTTTACTGTGTGATTGCGTATGCATTTCCTTTTTGTTAATGAAGCACTGCCATTAATTTCAAGGAAAAAAGATTAAAGTTTTAACACATGAAAACTAATAGCAAAGAAAACCAAAATACGGTATACACATATTTCAAGACAAAGTACTTAAAACCTCGATTTTTTAAATTATTTTAGTTTTTAACTCAATATTCAAAATGAGAATAATTTGTAATATTTTTTACTAAATTAAAGACCCTTAAAATTCAAAATAAGGGTTTTTTTGGCAGAATATTGCCTGCTTTTCAAATTTAAAAAAAAATGCTCCATGCGCTTTCCAAATCATTTAAAATCCTTAAATTTTTTAATAGACATTTACCGTAACAGCCTAATAGTGCTTATTAGTGCGCATAAACTTAATAGCGGATTGATTTTTTTTGTATGAATCTAAAGTTATATATATTTATTTTTTTATGTTTTCATTTGTTTTTTTAAACGTAGGATTACGTTCCTCCATAACGGTCCTGCGGAAAGGAAAATCTCAAACGCTAAAACCGTCCGTCTGTTCGTCCTCGCGAGTTCTAAATTTGGCAGCGCGCCAAACCCAGTCTATCGCATGGACAGGCAGTAAACAGTTAAACAGAAAATTACCAAGATGCGTCAAAATATTGACATACATATATACATACGTAAACATTTATAGATACATATATACATAACACATACATACATATATACATACAAAAGAGGTATGCAATGATAAGTAATCCTACGTTAATAACCCGCAGTAGTTTCGTTAGATGAGAATACCTGAAATTTTTTTCTACATTTTATAGTCTATAAATTTGAAAAGTTTTTGTGGTTTAAACGAATGATGTATAGTTTTGTGGCAAATACTTCAATTCCCAATGCTAAGAAATTTGGAAGAAATCGAAATAAAATGAATGCGCATGGAGGATTTTGAAAAATGATAGCATTTTTGAAGAATTTTTTGAAAAACTGGGTCTTTTTCTTCTACAAAATTCTTATTTGTGAATTCTTAGTGTCTTCAATGCAGTACTAAAGAATATTAACTCTTTTTACTTTGTGTATAGAGTAAAATATTGAAAATTTAAGAAAACGAGGTTAAAATACCCGTGTCCCCTTAATTAAATATTGAATGTTTATAAATCTAACCAGGCCAACAATCGACGTTGTTATCGCCATATAGGAGAATTTTTAAAGAAAAATATATTGATTTCTAAAAAAAAATAAATCGTAATGCGTGTTTTAAATCTATTAACTAAAATCGATATCGAAATAAAATAGCAAAATACTAAGATCTTACTTTATTCTGACCAATATCATGGCTCAATTATCGAAGCGATTTGTTAACTTGCGCCGTCATCATTAAACCCACTAACGAAATAAGTATTATTTTAGTTCTGCCTATTAAAAACTAACACCCTCAAGGCAAAATTTAAAGGCAATTTATTTAAAAGCCTTTTATTTTTTACTTAATAAATACACGAAAGAAAAAAAATTCAATTAATCTAAACATAAATTTCAAAAGTTTAAAACAACACAGTAAGAATTAATTGCTGGTATATTTTATTTCCTTTCCCACTGAGATATTTTTTCGAAAGAAAATTAATGATATTTTGTTTATGTATAGGTGGATATTTGAGAAGCTCATTTTTTCTTCTACATGAAAGACAAAAGGGTTTCATTCACTTCTTCATTTTACCAAGAAAAAATAACGATATAAAATCTCTTAGATAAATGTGGATATTCATTGATAGAGATGAAAAGTTAATAAAGTGCACTTTCTAAAAGCCCTTTTTAAACAAAAAGAAATTTAATTAATGATTTTCCTGCATAGAGCGAAAGAGAAGTTCTTTTTTTTTTACTTTTGGATGTCGCTACCTAACACATTATTAATTTCGACTTTAGGGAAACTTTAATTGATAGAATTTTTCTTAGCTCTTATCCGTAAACACGAAGAGATCTGATCAATACTGTAGCGTAGACTAGAATTATGTATTGATCTAATTTCATGGTGATGGATTTAATAATAGTTGCATAAAATTTTAAACTGGAAAAAATTATTTTATTCGTAGATAGGGATATACTTCGTGGTAATTACTTTTAATAATCTATCTTTTTGTTGGTGAAAAATAAATTTAATGTAACTACAACGCTGTTCAAAGCATTAGGGATTTTTCTATTTCTCGGTCTCAGCAAGCACTATATAATAATTATCAATCATGTTTCTGTTCGGAAACCTTTTTTTTTTTTTTTTCTTCAATGTATTTTTCGCATGTAATGTAACGAGTATAGACAGGACATAAAATTTATCTTCATGGTTAAGATAACATTTCAGTAATTATTTTATATTTACTACATAGTATGCAAATATGGTTTAAAGGATACCTGAAAGGGTAAAAGTTTTATAAAAAGCAAAAGTTGGACAAACTGTATCAATCATTTTACTTATTTTCTAATGTGAAACTCTTTATGACTCTTTTCTGTAAAAAAAAATGTTTAAAAGTAAATTTGGTATCATATATTATATAACACATTGTTGAACGGCAATTTTATTGACCGGTCACACTCTCGAAACACCAATTCACTCGAAACACCAATTGACTCTTTACAACATAGTGGTATGAAAAACATACCACATATTTAAGCTTTTTCTGTGTCATTCATTGCATGTTGGTATACTTTTGCTACCAATTGTTATTGAAGTTCAAATACTTCTATTTTTCAAGTATAGTTGGCGATAGTTGTCCATTACTGCAGATGATTCTCAAAATTCTTTTGAGACTGTCGTATTGTCGGCCACGTGTACTAGCGCCTGAATGAATCGGTGTATTTTACTTAAATTAATTGTTACACAGGTATATTTTTATTGATATCATATCAATATAAGTTCATAAAAGGTACGGAAACTTGATTTATTAATTTGATTGCAATAATAATTATGTTTTAAACATGAGGTGGTAATAAAGCCATACCATTGTACATTTATCTAAGCATGTATATTCAAGCATGCAAACTTGAAAAACATTAATATTTAATTAGATAAACAGACAAATGAATATAAATAATTTATTAATACGTACTGTAAATCCTCCTACGTTTTTCTACTTTTGTAGGTTTCTATATTTGTATGCAAAATGGTAAATTGCCTTTCGGCATATGCTTCCACTTTATTTTTTTGCAATTATACATAATTTTTTAGAGGACATTTTGGAAACAATTTCTCACTTTTTATTTATTTTCATAAAATGTTAATGTTATATTAGTAATATGTTTTCTCAATTATACGTTTCTTTTTCGATGTCCCTTGAAATACTTATAAAGGAGGTTTTACTGCAATTAAAAAAATGTATAACATATTTTTCGAAAAACGTACTACTGCGTTTATTATTTTAGATGTTCTATAGTGTTGTAAAAAGAAGTTAAAAACGAAAAACAATCAATCAGCGTAAAATATATATGTAGGTTCATTTGAATCTGTATATGCATTAAGGCTCCGAGCACACGATCGATCCGGTGTCGTTGCGGCACCGCAGTTGTGATCAGGAGTACATAGAGTTGAACTAACCGACTCACACGGACGTAGGCGTCGTCGGCTAGTTCAACTCTATTGTACTCCTGATCGCATCTGCGGTGCCGCAACGACACCATATCGCTCGTGTGCACCGAGCCTAATAGCACGGTGGTATAATATGTATACCACCTCACTACTGCAACGGAAATTACTGAAAAATTGAAAAAAAATTATTGTTTTCAGTTTTAATGGTATCCTTTAGTTAGTTCGTAGATATAAATAATTTTGTGTTTGTGAGCGAAACAAAGTTTTGTGCATTAAAGAATTAACATGAGTTAACTGGATTTAACTTTCAGCTAAACACGAGTTAACTTGTTACTGGTCATCTACGTTACTGCAAGAGAACACGAGTTTACTCTGACCGGTCAACAATGTTTTAACATCGAAGATATTTTTGTTTTACTCATAACCTTTAAGAAATAATTAGTTATGTGGACAATCAATGGAATCAGAATTTTGTGAAGTGAATAAATTTCAATTATCTGCAGTTATCCAGGTAGTTTTTCTGTGTTATATTATGGTGCAAAAAAGAACCTACTCAATTCATAGTGCCTGTTATGTTTCGCTGTTAACGAGTAGAAATAAATTAAAAAATATATCAATATAATCTTTCACTAATATCCATTAAAATAAAATGTTTATTTTATATGGAAGAAATTTAGTTTTGTTCCATGTAAATTTAATCACATGTAAACATAATATTTTAAAATGTTAAGCTTTCGTTCATTTTTTTTCAAGATTTTCCGTAATTACAAATTGAACATCTGAAATAAAAGGATAATAATTGTTTCATTTACTTGCAAATTGTTTTATGGATATACGTATTTTCATTTCAGCAAATAGTTGAAGTAATCGCTATTCAACTCGCACAGTTCCTGCTTTAGTGTGTAAATTTATCAGGTAATATTTCCCTCACGATGAATGTTTACGCAAAGCCATCAATATTTTAGTTCTTATCACAAGGAGATACATACATTTTGCTTTCAATTACGTCCAATAATATCAATATCAATGGTTTACCCTAATAATAAGTTATCAAGAAAGAATTCGCATACATGCATGTAAAATAAAATGTCAGTAGATGCATAAACACTACTGTATGTTATCAATTTGCATATAAAGTGTATACCTGGAGTTTAATATATTTTCTTATATAACTAAACATACCAGAGTATGATAAATATTCAGATAAATAAAACTGCATAGATACCGAGTCTTTTACTTAATATAAACACTGCATGCAATGTATAATTTAATGTACTCTCAAAAAGTTGAAATTTATTCTGAAATCAAAATTTTCCGAATGGCGAAATTTTAGCCTATAAACCCAAAGAAGCGTAAAGTAAGGGTTGAAAGTTCATTAAAAAAATAAAACTCAAACAATTTATTCTGCTACTAATACGTTAACAAGAAAAAATAATAATTTTATCACTTAAATAAGGTACAAAGAAAACTAATAAGTCTTATCGTATTTTAAAACTTACTTCACACACGAAAGGCCTTTTTTTCCAAGGGTAAACCAACCTAGGGGTAACTTCAACATTCGTGAATGCATTACCACCTATACCTATAGAAATTTCTTTGTTAGTAAGCATAGAAGCTTCTTAAATAAAAGATATAGGGCAAAAACTTTTGTGATGAGTTAAAATCTGCCTGGAGCAAAAAAGAAATATATGCACTCATTACGAAGAATTATGCAAGAATCTGCAAACCACATATGCAGCCCTAAAAATAGCTATGTGATGAAAACATGCATTTTTTTCCTAAGTGCATTGCTTTTGCATTCAAAAAATGCTCTTGTTATTGAAGATTTCTTTGTGGGGAAAGCATGCTTTATTTTCTTGCCTCGGGAAGACAGGGACAATCTTTCTAAACCAAACTTAGTAAATTTCTGCATCGCTGCCGCTATTGAAAACCCTTCCAGTGGTTTAAATGTTTTTGTTACGGGCTTTGTACGGTGCTGAAATACATTTACTATGCGAGTTCAATTAGTAATAAATTTGATTTTTTTTTCAAAAATAAAAATTTTTATAGACAAAAATTCTTTTAGGTTGAAGAATTCCTATATAACTATTGTTACTTTCTTTAAAATATTCAAAGGCAAAATATCCCTTACTAAGTCATTTCTCTGACTAATAATCTATTTAATTAAATATGTAGATAGTTTTGGTATTAAAAAATATATATAAAATTTCTAAATGTGGCATTTCTGCTTGAATTGTGATGAAAATATCGTATTTGCGTATCATCCAATGCTTGCGTGTATTAAATTAATCAATCGAGCGCGTGCAATTACACTTAGTATTAATTATATTATTTGTATTTTTACCATGTTTTTATTAACACACTGTTTGTTTGTTTGTGTGTGTGTTTGTCCAGTACAACTCTTGCAATCGATTTTTAACTAACTTCCTGACTAGCTAGACATTTGAAACTTTTAGAATAGCTCAGAACACGATGACAATGCATTATTTTAATACGTTTAGCCCTTTAAGCAGACCTTGAATTTATTTTCAGTTAATTTTGTTTTGTAGACTGATGCAGGCATCTATAGTCCGGGACGGGAACGAAAAGTTTATCGCAAGTTAACTTCCAATTAACTTCATTTTCTTTTAAGTTGATGACATAATTCATCAAAAAAAATTTTAAAAAAGTATTTATTAATACATAGAATTGTCAAGTTTATATGATTCAACAGAAAAATTTAAAAACATGGTATATAAAAAGTTCTTTTTATCTTGTAATTATAATAAATTTCTATGGCAAAGAATTCATCACGCATTATAAGAAATACCCTAAATATAATTCCTCATAATGGTCATCATAATGTCAAAATTGCCCACGAATATGAGAGGTCATTTCTCCACAATCAGACAGCTCCAGCCTACGTAATAGCAAAAATTGGTGTTTGGATTTCTTTATGGGTTCTTCAGCAAACAATATTTATATTAAATTTCTAAATGTGGCTTTTCTGTTTGAACATTGAATTTTAAAAACCATGTTTTTATTAACACACTGTTTGTTTGTTTGTGTGTGTGTTTGTCCAGTACAGCACTTGCAATCGATTTTTAACTAACTTCCCGACTAGCTAGACATTTGAAACTTTTAGAATAGCTCAGAACACGATGACAATGCATTATTTTAATACGTTTAGCCCTTTAAGCAGACCTTGAATTTATTTTCAGTTAATTTTGTTTTGTAGACTGATGCAGGCATCTATAGTCCGGGACGGGAACGAAAAGTTTATCGCAAGTTAACTTCCAATTAACTTCATTTTCTTTTAAGTTGATGACATAATTCATCAAAAAAAATTTTAAAAAAGTATTTATTAATACATAGAATTGTCAAGTTTATATGATTCAACAGAAAAATTTAAAAACATGGTATATAAAAAGTTCTTTTTATCTTGTAATTATAATAAATTTCTATGGCAAAGAATTCATCACGCATTCTAAGAAATACCTTAAATATAATTCCTCATAATGGTCATCATAATGTCAAAATTGCCCACGAATATGAGAGGTCATTTCTCCACAATCAGACAGCTCCAGCCTACGTAATAGCAAAAATTGGTGTTTGGATTTCTTTATGGGTTCTTCAGCAAACAATATTTATATTAAATTTCTAAATGTGGCTTTTCTGTTTGAACATTGAATTTTAAAAACCATGTTTTTATTAACACACTGTTTGTTTGTTTGTGTGTGTGTTTGTCCAGTACAACACTTGCAATCGATTTTTAACTAACTTCCCGACTAGCTAGACATTTGAAACTTTTAGAATAGCTCAGAACACGATGACAATGCATTATTTTAATACGTTTAGCCCTTTAAGCAGACCTTGAATTTATTTTCAGTTAATTTTGTTTTGTAGACTGATGCAGGCATCTATAGTCCGGGACGGGAACGAAAAGTTTATCGCAAGTTAACTTCCAATTAACTTCATTTTCTTTTAAGTTGATGACATAATTCATCAAAAAAAATTTTAAAAAAGTATTTATTAATACATAGAATTGTCAAGTTTATATGATTCAACAGAAATTTTAAAAGCATGGCATATAAAAATTTATTTTTATCTTGTAATTATAATAAATTTCTATGGCAAAGAATTCATCACGCAATATAAGAAATACCTTAAATATAATTCCTCATAATGGTCATCATAATGTCAAAATTGCCCACGAATATGAGAGGTCATTTCTCCACAATCAGACAGCTCCAGCCTACGTAATAGCAAAAATTGGTGTTTGGATTTCTTTATGGGTTCTTCAGCAAACAATATTTATATTAAATTTCTAAATGTGGCTTTTCTGTTTGAACATTGAATTTAAAAAAATCTTATTTACGTTTCACCCATGTCTATAAAATGTATCAATCACACGCGTGCAGTTGCACTTAGTGTTAATTATATTATTTGTCTTTGCCAAACAAATTTATAGTTACTAGTTTATACCCGTCAAAACATGACGGCTAGATAGTAAATAAATGTACTAATACACAAATTATACTCAACGCATCATTGCCAAATGTTGAAAATCATAATAATGCGCAGAAACAAATTAATGCGTTTAAGCGGCCTTGTGCTTAGTGAGTATCTAAAGCTAGATTTAAAAATCTCACTGAGCATTCGCAGAAAGCAATTTTTTAAATTTTAAATTATCACTAATTAAACAGCGCGAAATAAACAATTTCCATGAGGTTTAATTTTATATTTCCCAAACATAATTATCATAAAAATAAAAATGGCAGAGAGAGATCTAGAGAGACTCCTCGGACTAAACGTGTTTAATCATTAAAACATGTCACTGAGCGTGCGCAGAAACAGTGAGTTTCTAAAGACAGATTTAAACATGCCACTGAGCATGCGCAGAAATCAATTTTTAATTGCAAATTGTCACTAATTAATAGAAATTGCGGTTACAATAACAAAATTTGACAAATCTACTGATTACAATCTTTCGTTTAAGACCAAAATGAAGTAAATTGATGCCGTAATTGTCTCTCACGGACTGCCCAAAAAGTCGGCTTAGCAACTTAAATATATAGATGTTTATACATTTGTGTGGCAAAGAATTCATCCCGCATTATGAATAATACCTTAAATACAATGCCTCATAATGGTCACCACAGTGTTAAGATTTCATATGAAATCCTCTCTCGTAAGAGAAGTCTTTTCTTCCCAGTCAGACAGCTCCAGCCTACTTAAAGGGACAAGGGACCTTCACCTTCGTTTGTTTTAAGTTTTCAATAATTTACTCTTTATACTAAATGACAATAATTAATATTATTTTTTACTTTATTGATGACACTTAGAATTCACAAATAAGTATTTTGTTTAAGAATAAGACCTGTCTATCAAAAAAGTTTTCAAAAGTGATAGCATTTTTCAAAATGCTGCATGCGCATTACTTTTCGTTTGATTTCATTCAAATTTCCCAGTATTGTTAATTGAAGTGTTTTCCGCAAACCTGTGCATAAATCTTTGAAACCACAAATATATTTCAAATTTGTAGGCCATGAAATAAGGCAAAAACGTAAAAATAAAATTAAAAAACAACAGCCAAATTTCAAAAACAATTGTTTATTGCTTTAGATTCCTACAAAAAAAGTTCATAGCACAGTTATATTTATATATGTACGGTAAACATATGTTTAAAATATCTAAGGCTTTTAAATGATTTGGAATGCGCATGGAGCATTTTGAAAAATGCTAGTATCTTTGAAAAAAATTTTGAACAAAGGCACTTTTCTGCCTAAAAATACTTATTTTGGATTCTAAGGATTTTAAATGTAGTAAAAAAGAATACAAATTATTTTCATTTTGTATATAGAGTTAAAAATTGTAAATTAAAAAATTCGAAGCTGAAGGCCCCTTGCTCCCTTAATAGCAAAAACCGGGGTTTGAATTCCATTATAGGCTCTTCAACATCTTATAAGTAACAAGTTTGTTGGTGGGCACAAAATTAAAAAACCTGTCTTTACATTATCAAATTTTTAAATTAACTTTGTCTTATAATTGGCAATTTCCAGTCAATTTAGATCACAAGAAAATAACCAAATGGCTTCTAAATCTATCTAAATTTTGAACTCTAAATTGGCTTCAAATCCCTAATCCCTTCTTCCTGAAATCGGAAAAAAAGCAGTAGGTCCATTCCTTTCTTTTATAACTTAACAATAACGAAGCAGAATAAAAAACATTTTCCTAAAATTTCAAATCTAGCATGTTTGATAGAAAGATAATATAATTACGTATTTACGAGTTCCCTCACAAATAAATTTATTTTTCAGATTGATTCACAATTTTTTTGAAGTGTGTTATGTTTTCAAACCTATCTCCTCTTTCAGACTTTCGTGATTGTTTGCTCAAAATTGTTCCCATTATTGTCACGAGACGATAGAATTACAGAGGATGGAGATATAATCTTGTATTTCCCTTCAAGTGAACTCGAGTAATCCTTTTTTAAAATACTAAAGAAGATTATGATATTTTGCAAGAAGTCTCAAAAGAGATTAGTGCACTCGAAAGAGATAAAAATAAGACTATTATTATTGATATAAAATATAAATAGGAACGACGATAAGAAAATAATTTAATATATACTTGCAGAGTTCACGTACTTGAATAACATTCGAATCTGAAGATTGTTTTAAAATTTTACAAATTTTGTTTCCTACTTTTCTGTGAAGACAGTAAAGAAGAGTTTTTATAAGGCTAAGAGAAAGAATTTAGTAAGTCATTTTTAAAAAATCAGAATAGTTATCGTTTAGGAAGAGTAAATAATAAAAAAAATTAATTCACGTAGTCTCTTCTAGCAAAACTACCGCGGGTTATTAACGTAGGATTACTTATCGTTGCTTACCCCTTTTGTATGTATATATGTATGTATGTATGTGTTTATATATATATATATATATATATATATATATATATATATATATAAATTATATATATATATATATATATATATATATATATATGTCATATATATATATATATATATATATATATATATATATATATATATATATATATATATATATATATATATATATATATATGTCAAAATTTTGACGCACCTTGGTACTTTTCTATTTAAGTGTTTATTGTTTGCCCAAACGATACAGACTGGATTTGGCGCACTGCCAAAATTATAACTCGCGAGGACGGACAAACGGACGGTTTTAGTGTCTGAAATTTTGCTTTCCGAAGGACCGTTATGGAGGAACATAATGCTACGCTAAAAAACTTCCTTTCTTGATATGTATTATTTTAATGTATGTTCGTGGCTCATGAATAACACAAATTCTTTATTTTATTGTGGATGTAATATAGGAAAAATACAATTGCCACGAAGCTAGTTCTACAAAATTCAGGATGCAGTTTACCATATCACAGATTTTCTACTCTTCTTTGCCATGTTGTTTTCCATAAAATTAGAGATGAAAAAAAAAATCGTTAATATGTATTTCTTGACTCCATATTCATTCTTTATTGCTAAGGAACAACAGAAAAAGATTCCTTCGAAAACCCCCAAATTTAATTACTTATCTACTATTTTGGATTCAATATCACAAGAATACAAAACTTTTTAATTCCTTAACAGATCATATTCAGCGAGGTGTAGATTATAGAAGCACACAATATTATGTTAGGTCGGTTGGTTTAGAGCGCTATGGTTAACTTTTCCTACGTAAGGGCTAATTAGACAAGTTCCTATAGTTTCAAGTCGTTTCTCAGTGGCAACAAACATCCTTGCGACACAGTGTTATTTGAAAACAGGTTCTCGGACACTTATGGAAGCCACAAAAGAGGTAATTATCATCAATAAAGACTTTGCTGGGAAACTGTACTTTTAATTTCTTAAACAGCCTTAGTTTTCTTCCGCCGAGCATCTTTATAAATCATCCTCTTTTAGACAACGACGTCATTACAAGCCGAAGACGTGTAATTTCGAAGTACAATTCATCCGATGTGTTAATTCATACCACCGCCAATGTATCGAAACCGTAACGGTTGGTCGAATTATTTGTAACCAAGAGGTATATGTAAATTTATCAGAAACGAGTATTTATGATCGTGCTTATTCTTGTATCGGGGGCAGACCGAAATTGCTATTTTTGCAGACGACACAGCCATTTTTGCCTCTAATCATAATCATAAAAATGCAGTCAAAGCTATTAATGACCATGTTGCCCTTATTAATTCCTGGCTCGTTAAATGGAAAATACAAATTAACTCGGATAAGTCCATTGCCACCATGTTCACCCATAAATTCGATAGAACCTATGCTAACTGCAATATTAAAATTGGTTCCACCATTATACCCTGGTCAAAGACTGCTAAATACCTAGGGTTAACCTTTGATAAAAAAAACTCACTTGGAAACAACATATTATTAATAATCGTAATAAATTTCATAATTCTAAAAGACAACTTTATCCCTTATTTGCCCGAAATAGTAAATTGAACCTTAGTAACAAAATGTTCATTTATAAATCTTTCTTAAGACCCTTACTTAAGTATGCTCGGCCAGTTTGGTCGTATGCAGCGGATTCCAACATTAAAATTCTGGCTGTTGGTCCAAAAATTACTATTCGGGAAATCACTGACTCCTCATGGTATTTTCGTAATGTTGACATTTATAGGGAGCTAAATCGCCCCACTATTCAAAATTGTCTTCAAAATCTTGCTATTAACTTCCATAAAGATTTACCAAATGTTCTTATTGAAAATCTTTCTGATTACGACTCTGCTGACAATGCTAACAAGAAACGGCCCTGTGCCAATCTTACTCGTAACTTCTGATTGTTTGCCCTGATCTTTGTTCTCTCGGTCTCTTCACCCCCCCCCCCCCATGTTTCACCTTTACTTGTACTACCGAAGCTTTTTGTTTACCCTACTTTCTATTTTCCATCCTATTTCCATTTGTTACAGATCACTGAAGTTTTAGGCATTGCCATATCATACTACAGTGGAGGGCCCGGCCCATGGACTACTCTTCCTGAAGCCTGCATCGGGGGCATTAGCACCCTTTACACGTACGTTCTTTCGCGCACGCTCCAAGCACTCGCAAAAGAGCGTCGCGCCCTTTACACGTACGCTCTTTGAGTGCTTGGAGCGTAAGGTATTGCGCGCGGGAAAACTTGCAGTACCCTCAAAAGCAGTTTTCCCTTCCTCTCCGACACCTTCACACATGCATTAAATCGCGCGGGATCGTGGTTTCATGCGGGAAAGAGAGTACGTGTAAAGGGCGCTATTCCCTTCCAAGATCAATGGCGGTCAATCTTGGGTATTGTATACGTTCTTATTTTTACTGCCGACTGCAGCGTATGTCTCTTTTGCGTATGTTAATGATTATACAATAAATTTTAGTTTGAAAACGTTAAACTTGAAGAAGTTTTTTAATCGAAGACAGTTCATCGAGCACTGCTGAAGTCTGCTGTTGCACTTATTTTAAGATTTTGATTTAGATGTTGGCGAATTGGTTATATACCAACCAATTTCTCAACAGACTTAAAGTGAACTTTGTAATTACATTGTTACATTGCTTACTTTGTAACTAAAAACTTGTACATAAATTTGGATATTACATAGTTTTTTGAGCACATTACCTAAAGTTCATAAGAAAAGAGAAAACTAGAAAGAGAGAAAAAAATAATGAAGGATAGTAGAATGCGAAGAAGCACTGACGGGCTTTTAGGAATAACTCTTTTGGAAATGATTAACTTAAGCGTCGTAAGAACACAACAATATGACAGTATCCTAGATCTTTCTAGGTAGAATATGACGCACGTCTCTCAAACTCATGGGCTTTGAAAGACATTCTCCAGCAAAATATGTTATAACTACATATATTACTAAAATAAAAAGAAATGAACACTCGAGATAAGCCCATCAAAATAACTTTAATTTTGCCATTGGTAGATATAGGTATATCATAATTTTCAAGAGCTCCAGAATTTAATATCTTATATATGGAAAATATTTCTTTGCTTGAAAAATATTTAAATTATTCACACTTTCAATGTTAGCAGACATGCAAAATTAAACTGTCGTCGTTGAAAATAACACATTAACACTGCCGCTTCAAATATTGCGAAAATTGGTGATATCCATCCATTATCTGAGCTTAGATTTATTTCTGTCGTAAAAGCTACCATTGATTACGTTTTATGATATTGCCATTTGCGAAATGCGCCTTACTCATGACACAAAATGCTCGCTTTTTAGAGCAGTGCTTTAAAGCATCAGTTCCTCTGATAATTCTGAGTATTTTTTCCCGGTGCTGGGAACTTATCCTTCCATTAAAGAAACCGTCTGCATGTTTTCTGATTAAAATCAAACTGTGATGTTTTTCAAGTGTCATTTTCCAATGTGCGTCAGAAAAGCCATTCTAGCTCAAAGCGATTCTTTCTCGGTGTTTAAAATGTAGAATAACATTTTACTAACGCTTAGACACGTAAAAGAACTTTTAAAGTTCTATCTGGATCCTTATTTATTTACATTTTTTAGAAGGGAATTGCACAAAACTATTTTTATCGCTTTTTGTAAACAGAATCTGATAACACAAAATGCATTACATAACGACTTTTTCTCATTTGGTCTTTTTCCAAAAATTCTTCAGTTACTAGAGCTGTAAGGAAGGAATAGTAAATGGATATTAAACTCGCGAATAACGTATAATAGTCAAACTATTTATTATTTGTCCAATATACTCAGCATACATAACTGTCCGAAAAACAAAATGTTAAAATCGAAAAGACTATGAACGCAATATTAAAAAAAGAGAACGCTGATAAATTTTAGGACGAATGATTACGATATTATACAAGCCAGGAAAAAAGTTTGTTCTGAAAATATGGTTCTACAGTAGTTTCAACGCTTAATATTTCTATTGTATCTTTGAAGGTACCAGAGATATATATCTGCATTATTATGCTGAAATATTTCCACACTTTTTTAGCTATTCTTGGCACAAAACTTTATATTACATTTACTGCCTGATTCAAATGGCTTACTTAAAAGTCGTTGAGGTAAAAATTCAAGAACGACGATGGTAATTTCTTTCAGTTCCGTTAGTTTGCTTCTGTCTGGAATTTAAACCTCTTAAGATTTCTTCTCCAAGATTTTAACTAATGGCGAATAATTAATTTTACCCTTTCATTTATTTTATACGCTTCAGTTGAGCGGTATTACATAAAAGAAACATTCAATAGAAGAATTCTTATGTGTGTTTCAATAAAAGATTTTATTCAAGTTCCTCATTTATAACTGTTAATATTCCAAAGCAACAAGACTGCTAAAGAACGTAACGGAAAATAGCTTTTTACTAGAGTCTAGAAAAAGCTATTTATTTGTCTAGATTCTAGACAAATAAATCTCATTTTTCCCCAGTATGGAAGGATAATTGGCAAAATCAGGAAATGAGAGCTAAATTTTTAATATATTTTTGTTCATTCGTACTTAATGGCCTTATTATTACTTTTAAACTCTTTGAGTTAATTTCGCTTACTGAGGCCACTTCTACGGGCTCTATTTTACTTTTATTCCGATACTTCCAGTTGTTGAGAAGCCGTTCAAAGAAGTTCTTCTTGGTATGCATATTAGAAAGTATGAAGTACGAATGACAAAATTAATTCCTAGGCCGATTCGGTTAGAACCAGTTTTGAGTTTTATCCCCGATCTCTGAAAAATTTGAGACTCAAGCTGACTATCACCTAATCGACATTATGGAAATTAATGTATAAATTTATATATTTCACATGTTTATATTTGGACTGAAGTAAAACCTATTTTATATTTTGTAAATGTAAATGTCATTCATATATATACAACGACAAAAAAAATATCATATTTCGTTAAACGATATCAAATTTCAAAATTAATAGCATTGCAATACCAAGTTGTTAATCTGAAATATTTTATTAAGGGGGGGGGGAGATCACTTTTGCACTTCCAAAAATACGCGGATTTTACTACCAAGCTTAATGTTACCAATTAATGTAAATAATAATAATTTAAATTCAGCTTGTTAATTTGTAATTAATTTAAACCAAGTTGTTAAGGTGAATCGTATAAAGCATTATCTATTAGAAAAAAAAGCAAAATTGTTGGGAGATTATTAGAAAATATTTTATGTAAAAAAAATTATTAATATTTTATGAATAATGAATCTTGGGTCAATGCATTGCGCTCAGATTATTTTAAAAACTATAAGAGTTATATATTAAATTATTTTATATATTCTATCCATAGATTATACTTTAATATACACCTCAAATAATTACCATAATTCGCATAAAAATATTTTTTTCCGGCAAATGCATTGTAATGTAAAAAAAAATACCATAAAATGTTTTCACCAAAAATTGCTGAAAAAAAATTAGTAATATGTACTGACTTAAATTCAGATAGAAATTGTATAAACATATTAGATATACATCTATACAAAATTTTAGCAATTTGTGACCATTAGTTTTGTAGAAATAGTGCGCACAAGTTTGAAAATAACAGTTTTAAGAAAAAGCCATTTAAAGTTTCCATAAATTACTTTACTATTAGCTTTATATATTTTGCCATAAAAGCGGTTCTAATTGTAGTATCGACTTCATTTTTTTAAAAGATTCCTTAGATTTCATTCTTTAAAACTATATCATAATAAAAAAATGAGGTTTTTGAGGGTTTTAAGGTGATCTTCCCCCCTTAAATAAAATACTTTGTTTTGTATTGATTCTACTTAAAATTGCATCGTGTTTAATATACATTGCGTGTCTGCGTGAGCGAAAAGATTAAAAATACTTTACAGTAGCTGCTCGCAGTCTTTTCTTTTTGCTTGCATAATCCTTGACAGCCATTTTGAACGAACTGTACTCTTCATATCAGCATAATCCCGTTGTTATTGTTTCAAACTTTGTTACTGATTATAAAATATGGTTTGATAATGATACTGAGATTATGGTGAACAAATAGAGTGTATGTATTGTACATCCAAAATTCGAAATATTCTTGAATTCAAGTTTGTATATTTCAGAATATGTTGAAGTATTTACATTACATTAAATTATATATTAAATATTTTCCATGGGGTTTAAGAATCCTAGACGCCCTAGTCTTTGACAGCCATTTTGAACGAACTGTACTCTTCATATCAGCATAATCCCGTTGTTATTGTTTCATACTTTGTTACTGATTATAAAATATGGTTTGATAATGATACTGAGATTATGGTGAACAAATAGAGTGCATGTATTGTACATCCAAAATTCGAAATATTCTTGAATTCAAATTTGTATATTTCAGAATATGTTGAAGTATTTACATTACATTAAATTATATATTAAATATTTTCCATGGGGTTTAAGAATCCTAGACGCCCTAGTCTTTGACAGCCATTTTGAACGAACTGTACTCTTCATATCAGCATAATCCCGTTGTTATTGTTTCAAACTTTGTTACTGATTATAAAATATGGTTTGATAATGATACTGAGATTATGGTGAACAAATAGAGTGTATGTATTGTACATCCAAAATTCGAAATATTCTTGAATTCAAGTTTGTATATTTCAGAATATGTTGAAGTATTTACATTACATTAAATTATATATTAAATATTTTCCATGGGGTTTAAGAATCCTAGACGCCCTAGTCTTTGACAGCCATTTTGAACGAACTGTACTCTTCATATCAGCATAATCCCGTTGTTATTGTTTCAAACTTAGTTACTGATTATAAAATATGGTTTGATAATGATACTGAGATGGTGAACAAATAGAGTGTATGTATTGTACATCCAAAATTCGAAATATTCTTGAATTCAAGTTTGTACGTTTCAGAATATGTTAAAGTATTTACATTACATTAAATTATATATTAAATATTTTCCATGGGGTTTAAGAATCCTAGACGCCCTAGTCTATGGGTAAGCATAAATTGACGTGGGAAACACTACATATCACTGGATTATTCAAGCTGTATTTGAAAAAATACTTACATTGAATGAAATAATAATTTAAGAAACCTTTTTATTTTCCTGTATTAAAAATGAGACAGTAAATAAAATAGGGGAAAAAAGATTTGGAATAACTTTTTTAAATTACTACGGCATTACTGCTAAATCACCCCTATTTTCCCCTTTAATTACATGTAGTTACAATAAATAACGGTGATCATAGAAACGGGAGTAAAACACTAAAAAAAAAAAGAGCTGAATGATACAATCAATCACAGTGAGCGAAAACTATTTTTAATCAAACTAAACAATGTATTCATGGATCTCTGCTATTGTTCAATATTTCTGAGAAGATGTTATGCGATGCATCTGAGTATTGAGGCATTAATCAGCATCAGTGTCAAAGTAAAAAGATTTCGCGAATATATCTCAGAGCAAGGGAAAGGGTTGCAATGATAAATTTTCCATTACAGATGATGAGTGGAAATAATAAAACGTCAGCAAGGAAATTGAATTTTTCAAACTGAAAGGAGGAACTGTTTAGAATTGATTTAATATATCCTGCATTTAATCTTGCCCTCACCGATCGTATTGATTTTAATTCATGCGAAAGAAAATTTATGTTGCATCTCGTATATTCAAACAAGAGTGCAGATAGTGAATGAGCGTAGTAAATCAAAGAAGAGTCTATTTTTAAATATTTTTAATAATTAGGCTATTCTAGATCTAGTAGTTTTCATCCGTTCTATAAGTTTTGAGATGTCAACAAGATCATATTTGATTTAATTTTTCTCCTGCTGTTTTACTGTGGCTATCCATTGACGTTAATCTGAAGGGGCTCCAGGACACAAAATTCTTCAAATTTTCGAAAACAAATTTATTGCATTAAAATTTTTTCTCTTTTTTTCCTCTTAAAATGACGTTTAAATCATGTTTCTATCTTAATTAGAACAAGAGATATAATTTTTTTTTTGCAACATTCTAATAGCAGCCAATTTTTGTTTAAACCTTTAAATGTGTTTTTCTACATGATTTTTTTTTTCACCATTTCTCGTCTTTAATTTGTTATAAGTCAAGAACCGTTAAAAATAAATGGTTCAAACTTGGAACATGTCTTTTTCAATTATTTTACTTTAATTTTGATTCAGCAAATTTGAAAAAAAAATTTACTTTTTAAAATATGATTCTTTAAAAATAAGTTACATCATTTAAAAAAAAAATACTCTAAATATTTTTAATTTTTTAAAAATTAATATTTCAAGAAATGCCGAATCAAAATTAAAAATTATATATTTCTGTTTAATTAAATGAAAAATTTTGAAATTAGACAAATAAAATTTTGAGTTATAACGATTTTAAATTACCCTTTTTTCAAAATTTTAAATTTTAAAACTTTTTAAAAACTTTATGAGAAGTTTTATGATGTGGTTTTGCTTACAAATTATACTGTTAAACATCACAAAAAAATTCAAAATTTTTACTCAATAAATAAAAAAATTTTTTAAATGTGTCCCGGACCCCTATTAATGAGGATCCCTATTACGGCGGAAATAGATGTCCCTTAGGACGGAACATCTATTTCCGCCTAGCTTTCTAATACACAACGTGCCATGCAATCCTTGAATAAAATTTTGCAGTTTAGAAAAGAAGAGACATTTCTTTTTTTTTAAACTTACAAGTCATATTGAAACAGAACTATACTGGTACATTCGTGGTGTAAAAGTTAAACTTTATCATAGTTGCAGCTATTTGGCTTTATGTTGTGACAAACATAGAAATAGACCACAAAGCTGCTATTTCTTTAGATGTTAGTGTTTTGGACCATTTCATGACTGGTTCAAGTTGTGGTTGAAATGCATTTGTTGAAAGTTATTTAGCTCTGCTTGTTGAAATACAAATGAAGATGGACTGAATCCTTAATTTACAATGGAATTACTAGCTAACTTGGGCGAAAGACTGATATCTTTGATTATTACATACTTGGAATAAAACATGTAATTCATTATTATGTAAAATGTTAGTCATTAAATCATTAGATAAGTAATCTAGTGAAATTTAATTTTACAGCTTGAAAGGCATATTTAACAGAGGACCATTTTCATTCTTAAAAATGAGTTTTACTATTTTCTGTTAATAATGTATTTTTTAAATTTAATAGAACATAGTTAAGCTTAAATAATCTAAAAAGTTAAGTTACCACACAATTTTCCCCTCTGTACACAAATAGAACAGCACTGGTTTAGACGCATAAAATAAATCTTTTACCACTCCTGTAAAAAAACTTAATTAATATAGAAGCATAAATTATGCGTTATTATATGTATTGGTATTTATTTAAACTAAGGTTTGAGTGTTCTATGTACGGTTTCAGTCGAAAACGCTGCAATTCACTTATACAATGACGAATAAAATTTGATAACATTTATTTAATATTGACTATTTTTTTCACTGTATTACCCTTTCATATATATACTTGAAATTTCAGTCCTTAGTTTTGGCAATGCATTCTTACATCCTTAGACCATTTCCTTGCATTACAATCGATAAACACAGTAAAGCAGAAAAGTGAAAACCTTGTCATTTTACCTGGATTAAACAAGCTGTCTTGAACCTAGACATAGTATTGAAATTTCTCTATGATTTTAGAAGATTGGAAACAGTTGTATTAATTTTAAATAAGTATTCATTTCATGATAATAATATTTAGTCTATGTCACTATTTGTATATACCAATTTGGTAAAGCATTCTTATTTCAAATAACTAATACACATTCAGCATTTATACTTTATTATAAAGAGATGTCAACGCTCATTTATACTTTGAACATAATACAAGAATATACAGTCTTGTTTAATGATTTCAGACAGAGATAGTTTAGAATGATTTAACATAAAGCATAGAAATGAATGCCATTTTGTACTAAAATACAAGCTCTCAGGCAGTATTCAGAATTTCATTATTTAAGTTCGGAGGAGTATTATTCGACACTCTTTTGTGATATCGATGCTTAAGAAAATCTACTCTTCGATCCAGATAAATTCTAGTTATATAAATATCTATCCATGTTTTCATAGCTTTTCTTACGAAACGAAAGTCCTGAATAAATTCAACTTACGGGTTTCTTGTAGTTTGTGACCTGCTATCGAGAAGTGCTTCAGGGATTTCCATTTAACGGTTATCGGGAATCAAGGCAATGGTTCTAGAGTAAACATTGACAAAGTTATCCTACGTCTCAGGTTTATATATAACAAAAGTATAAACATTACAGTTCTTATCACGCAGTTCATCGAAGATATGTCACAGTTTTCACTCGATATTTTTTATATTTAGTTTGCTGAAGGAGGGAATTTAGTTTTATCGCTTAAGGATTTGTTGAAAAGGTGTATATAAAAAATACAATGTGGGCGAAAGGAAGTGTGTTCTTATCGTGCCTTTGAATTTATTCGAGTTTCACACAACACAAATTTTGTTTAAATTGTATTCATATTGCTTGGTGCTACATTTTCTTCTCAAAACTGTTTTGAAAAATATTCAGAAAGATTATTTTGTCGAGAAATATTTCCTGTTTTGTATAGGGAGGAAGACTTTCTTTTAAATTAAGTTCTTCAAATAACCCTTTTCGAAATTAAATGCTTTAAAAACAACATACACAAGTTAAGCAGGATGTTCTACAGTGATATATTCAAATTTTCATAGCAATGCAATTGTAATTGCTAAAAATTTACAATTTTTATTGTTTTGATTTAGCTCCCATTGGGAGGTATTTTCTCAGGGGAATGTTCCTATGAACTTGTGTTGCTGATTTTCGTTTCCTCTATCAAAACATATATGCACACTATGCACTATGGAAAGTAGCTATTTCTTAACGGTGGGATATCACGCCATCTAGTACTCCCATGTGATACTAAAAGTTAAGGGATTATCTTATTCGTCAAAAATGTGTTTTTCCTTACATTATGATGCTCTCTCTGCTTTTCTACGTTTTTGAGTTATTTTTTATTCACCTGCAAATTTGAATATCTTTTAACGTAGGATTACGTTCTTCCATAACGGTCCCCCGGTGTCCTGCGTCGCGAGTTATAATTTTGGTAGCTCGCCAAGCCCAGTCTGTATCGCTTGGGCAAGCGCAGTAAACAGTTAAACAGAAAAGTGTAAAAATTTTGACACATAAATAAATAAATAAATAAATAAATATATATATATATATGTATATATATATATATATATCTATATATATATAGATACATATATAGATACATATATACATAACACACACATACATATATACATACAAAAGAGGTAAGCAACGATATGTAATCCTACGTTAATAGCCCGCGGTAGTTTCGTTAGAAGAGACGACCTGAATTTTTTTTTCTCAAAATCGGGTAAAATTTCCAAGCTTTATACGAATGAATTATAACAGGAACTATTGAATGCCTCGTTAAAAAACAATTAGTCTTCTATACTCTTGGGAAATAAGAGGACATGATTCTCATGGAAATGAAAAACCGATGAACGTGTACTTTAAAAAAAAAGTGTCCGTAGAAAAGGTTGATTTGAAATTTTATTTTGATTTCAAAACAATGACGTTATTTAATGAAACAAAGAAATTAAATTATCATTCTTAAAGCCTATGCTAGGTAACTAACATTGGTTTCATTTTTCTATGAATTTCTGCTATTTTATTTTGTATTTTCTATATTGCCAAAAAGATTAAATGTAATCTTAAAGTTCTTTTTAAATTTAAATTTATATAAAAAGGAAATAGAAATGAAGATATTTCATGATTGCCTTTGATCAGAAAAATTTTCACTATAAGATATCCCCTCCCCTTTAGTGACGTTTAGTGACCCTTTAATGACTTAAAGTGATTTTACTTTAAACATAGATTACGCCACATATCTAAAAAATATTATTAGAATAAAGATAGGTAAAAAAATAGATATTGGTAAAGTAAAAATATTCTATGTTAAATAACAATATGCGGACGAAGTTATCACGTTCACATTCATTTTTAAATAGTATGAATGTCTACAAAAAATTATACGAATACATCTGCGCTAGGAAGATTTAAAGTCTCAATTGTATCGTAAAAATAAAATTGTTTTCAATAGCGAGAGTGTAGCTATTAAGAAAACGTGAAACAAGCATCGTTTACGTATGTAAAGTATTGAAAAACTTTTAACTATATAATTTATTCTATTGTTATCTAACTTATTGTGCTATTGTAGAACAGATCTCTGTTTGATATAGTAGAGAGACTTTGTGAAAGTTTTGCCAGAAGTGGCGTAAATAAATGGTCGTTTAAAATTGAAAACAGTAGTTGCGAAGACATACTTTTACTTTTTAGCTAAACTTTTTTTCTTTTTATACAGTTGTATTTAATATAAAAATGCTAAAATATCTGTAATGTAAGGGAAAATTAATTTTTCAAATAATATTTCCGCTTCTTAACAGAAAATAAAATTTAAGGTAGTCACTTATAACGATACTACCACGGATTATTAACGTATGATTACTTATCGTTGCTTACCTCTTTTGTATGTATATATGGATATATGTGTTATGTATATATGTATCTATCTATCTATATATATTGATTGATTGTAATGTCGCTGAATCAACCGACTATGAATTCACAAAATAAACAGACGGTTTTATTCTATTTCGTGAGGGCAAAATACGAACTACAACATTACATTTACATTCAAACATAAAAACACATAACTTTAACCGCTTAAAACTCAGACTTCTGCGAAAGCCGTCCTATTATACTAAAAGTTAATCTACTCGAACGTTCCCCGGTGATCTACTGCTCCCGCATTCAAAACATCTCTTATATACGAACCCGACAGAAAGGAATCTCTTCACTTCGCTTCAAATTCGAAAAGGCTGGGAGGGATTTGGTTACATGACACACACACACACACACACACACACACACACACACATATATATATATATATATATATATATATATATATATATATATATATATATATATATATATATATATATATATATATGTGTGTGTGTCAAAATTTTGATGCACTTTGGTACTTTTCTGTTTAACTGTGTACTGCTTACACAAGCGATACAGACTGGGTTTGACTCCATATAGATGACCTTTATGGTCTACATTAAAACATGACATGAATTCACACAAAAAACAAGATTTTAAAAAAATACTCTGCATTTTATAGTTACCTCTTGTTTAGCCAGCCTCACTGTATTATGGTTTAACTTTAATTTTGAGTCAAACTTGCCTTTATTTTTCACACAGTATTTTTTCACGGGAAAAAGTATGAAGATGGCAGACTATCCTTTAAGTCTGCTCGTTTGAAAAAAAATAGGGTGGGTCTAATGATTTTGTTAATTTTTAAAACTTTTCTGATACCACTGTAACTGCACTAGTTTCTATGGTAGTAACAGGGGAAGGTGTAAAAAAAGCAATTTTTCTGAGCTAATTCTGAACTGTTTGAAACTCAAACTTCGTGCGTCTGCGAATATATCTTAATAATAACACTGAGATCAATACAGGTAGCGTTCTGACATTTATGTCTAATATGAATTAAAGTGGATTAGATTATATGGAACACATGAATGGATTTTGATCCCTAATTGCCCTTCACCGAAATTAATGCCTCGTCAGATAGCAAAGGGCGGCAATCACATTCTGTCAATACGTTTACAATGTAAATTCTCAAACACACGATGGAGGAATTTGAGTCAGAGGGAAACAGAGTGACTGCTTGTCCTTCATAATAAATATTAGTTGGGCTCAAAAGTGACCGTGAGCTTGGGATTGAGAATGTATGTTATTGTGAATTATTTTTGAGCAAATGCTAAATTATGCATATGCACACACATGAGATCTATATCTCATTATTCAATATAAAGTTCCCCACATTCCATCATGATAAAAATGCAAAACAGGTGAAATAAAATTTGCATATGTTTATAAAATTAAATGATTAATTCTGGTGCAAGTCTGTTACTAATTGCTTTATATTCATATATGAAGATAACGACAAGAATTATTCCTGAGTAGTATATTCAATGTAAACTAAATTTTTATAATGTTGCAGTGTAAGGCACGATTATGCGTAAAATAAATGTGTGCATAGAAGAAAAGTCATGTGAAGATTAAAGGAGACCAAAATAATTTGTGCTTTGAACATAGTTTACAATCCATCGGGGTTTTAAAATATATTGACGTCACTGTATTATTATGTATTCCTAAATTTGAAAAGCCAAAATTTTTTAAATTATTAAAATAGACCTATTTATAAACAAAATGGTGCAGGTTTCCGATTAATAATTATGAATATAAAAAACTAGGTACATAACAGTTTTATTACCCATTATACTCTTTCATTTTCTTCAAGATACCTTTCTTTTAAAGTTTCTAATACATAGTTCTAGTTAGATACGTACAAAGAGGATAATTTAAAAATTGAAGATTTGTATAAATTAAGATATACACATGGAATATAAAACATTAATCAACGATATATCTTAAAAGATGATTTTGGATTCTGTACCATCTACAGTAAAGTTATACACTGAAGTGCCACTGAATTAGGGATACTTACCCAGTAACGAGTTGGGCCTCCTCTGGACTTGATAACGGCTGCCACACGACGAGGCATAGATTCAACAAGTTTCTGGAAACGTTCCACGGGAATGGCTTGCCAAATATTGGCTAAAGCTGTCCATAATTCAGTAAGGTTCTTTGGTGCAGTGTGATGGCATTTCACGCCTTGTTCCAAAACATCCCAAAGATGCTCAAAAGGATTTAAGTCTGGGCTTCTAGGTGGCCAATTCATGACAGAGAAGTCAGAGGAATGCTCATCCAACCAGCCAGTAGCCAACCGGGACTTGTGAGAGGTACAGTTGTCTTGCTGGAAAACTCCATTACCGTGCGGATAACAGAACAGCATAAACGGATGGAGGTGATCACCCAGCAACTCTACGTACCGAATTGCATTGAGGGAGGTTGGTACACGCACCAAAGATCACAAACTGTGCCACGAAAAAAAAAACCCAGACCATGATTGAGCCACCATGCCCTTGTACAGTTCCAGCCAGGCATGCAGGATCCATGGCTTCATGAGCCTGACGCCATATTCTCAGCCTCCCGTCGGCGTTAAGTAGTCGGAATCGAGACTCATCACTCCATGGCGAGTATAGAGCAATGGTACTCTCGTAGATCGACGGCTCCCGAAACCCATACGGTGAAGCGAGCGTTTCACAGTCCGTTTACTGACTGTACGACTGGCACCGTCATTAAACTGGGTGGTAATTTGAGCTAATGTTTGGCTTCTCTGGCTACGTACAATACGCCTGAGCCGTCTCTCACCACGCACTGTCAAGGATAATTGTCCTTTGCAGTTTGCCCGATCGCTAGTTTTTTTCCACCATCCATGTATTCTTGGTATACTCTTGACACTGTCGACCTTGAAAACCCTAGCTGTCTGACGATTTCGGAAATTGAATGGCCCATGCGTCGCGCACCTACGATTTGTCCGCGAACGAAGGCGTCTAAATCAGGCAGTTTACCCATACTGGCAATTCCAACAACTAATTCCGAACAAACACAGTACGCGCTATATATGCAGTTACCACAGCACCCTCATTTGTGCATACATGATGCGCAGCGCTACACAATTTGCATAGGCTTTGCTATCCCTAAGTCAGTGGCACTTCAGTGTATATCTCTATTTATCTCTAAAAATTGATATACAAACTGATACGAGTTCCGAAGGATGTTTATAAGAATATAGAAAAATTTTACAAACATTTTAAAAAGCTTGTGATCATTAAGTAATAATGTCATCAATACAGGCAGTATTTGCCAAATAAAACTAAATAGTCACGTGGTATTCTTTGAAAAAATACTGCAATAACACAATTCTTTCTTTCAAGTGAATTTCGATATGTATTGGCTAAATAAAATAGAATCCCAAGTAACTATTACATAACATATTTAGACAATCGCTAGTTAGTCATAAACATCAAGAAAGCTTTGATTTTGAAAACTGTTTAACTGTTTACTATAAAAAATGTTTTTCAATAACAGTCCTTTGAGCTAGATTATTACGAAACACTATCTGGAGGTATACGCTTCTCTGTACATCAAAGGAAACATGCTATCTCTCTCTCTCTCTCTCTCTCTATATATATATATATATATATATATATATATATATATATATATATATATATATATATATATATATATATATATATATATAAGGAATTTCTCTGGCAGAAACTATAACAATATTCGGAAACAGGCGAACGAGAATTTACGCCGGCGGTGGTATTTTAAACTGAAAAGTTGAAGCCGAGCGGTACAAAAAACAATCAAGCAGTCCAGTCGATGGGATTAATAAATTTTTTAACTTTAGAGCACATTATTGATATTTAATTGTTTGACATAGAAGGCTTGTGGAGGCCCAGTGGTACAGCGTGCTGGTTTCCGGTGCCGAGGGTGCTCAGATCGAATCCCGGCGATGCGCCACGAAAAAATGCCTGCTTTTGAATTCGTCCCTTCATAGATAATAAAATGGACAGTAAAACAGCGGCGTAGTATAGGCGAATATTAAAACGACAAGTGCCTCCGCGTTGAAAAAAAAAATGTTTCACATGGAAAAAATGTATAAAAAGGAAAGCTATTTACATTTTATAACGAATACAGGACAGAGTGCTCAGCTTCCTGCCTACCCCATATCGGAATGCTAAATGTATGCGCAGTTTCACTTTCACACTAGAACAAAGATGTCCTGCGACGTCTAGGCAACACACAGAAACGTAAGAAGTTACATAAGGGGGGAGGCAATATTAAAGGTAGAGAATTAATAATGGTGGAGTGTTATATAAATAAATAAATAAATAAATATATATATATATATATATATATATACATATATATATATATATATATATATATATATACATATATATATATATATATATATATATATATATCTAAGCTTATATCTTAGCCTATATCTTATATATATATATATATATATATATATATATATATATATATAAAAGCGGGGGAAAGAATCGAGCAAGCCGCTCACCGCGGGAATCGGCTCATCGCTAGAGGGCGCACCTGCGCACGTGACGTGGGAGGAGGTTGCCTGCGTAGGAAAATACTCGGGATTTTGATTTGAGATCTTGCGTAGGAAAGACTCGTCGGATTCACTTGTGCTCTTGTTTAGGGGACTTTCGGATCCACTTGGGTTCTCCACGTAGGTGATCCACGTGTAGCAAAACCCAGTGGTGCTGTGCATAGGTAGGCATGGTCCGGTGCATCGGCGACGACGTGAAAGTGTCTGATGTAACACAGCCTATCTAGCTTCTCTACGATTCTTACCTGTAAATATATTGCATTCCACCATCATTTTGAATAAAGAATTCGTGAATTTGTATTTTGATATTTCACTTGCCTTTTATGCAAATTCTCGGGTGCGCCGAAAACAAGAGCGCCATATCTTCCCCTGTCGGCAACTTTTGGAACTTTTTCTTTTTTTGTCACGGAAAACTTTCCCATGTCTTCCTTAGTCCCTCTATCTACTTTGGTGGAATTCCGGCTGATAGATTGCGCTACAGATGTCTCTGAGTACTGTCAGTTTTAAAAAAAATCACCCTGTATATATATATATATATATATATATATATACATATATATATATATATACCATATATATATACATACATATATATATATATATATATATATATATATATATATATATATATATATATATATATATATATATATAGAAAACATATAGAAAACAAATAGAAACACATAAAATTATATATATATATATATATATATATATATATATATATATATATATATATATATATATATATATATATATATATATATATATATATATATATATATATATATATATATATATATATATTTATATAAAGATAAAGCTCTTTTTCAGTTTCAGGGTCCACTAAAATCTGAATTCATTAAAGTCATGAGAACTCTTCATTTAACTATTTGAACAAGATTCAGTACTTTACCATAAAAATACGTCAATGAAAAAGTACTTGTTTTGAATTAATTTATTTTGAAATGAACAATACTATAAGGTTTTGTTTTCTATATGGAATGTTTCGCAATGAGATGTAAAAAAAAATTATTTGAGTGCGTTTAGCAGAGTGATATTTTCGTGGCTACTCTGTAGAAACAAAATAAAGAAAAGTTTGCAAACGCGCATTTAAAAAACTTTTGTACGAGATTAATAACCCGCGACTGAAAAAATGCTCAAAATATTCAGCTAAAGATTTAATTTAAAATACGTATGCTTGACAAATATGAGTTTTAAAAATGTCAGCGCAACGCGAAATGGAACAAAAATAATTCTCATGTGTCAATCTGTCTGTTTATATTTAAGAAAAGAGCCACCTCGTTAAGTTCTATGTAAAGTGATTTGGTCGCGAGCGCATTAATATTCTGCGTGATTTTGTCCTCGCTATAAGCTATTAAAAGTTCCATTGCACGAAACTTTATTTTCCCTTTAGTCACACATATTTTGTAATGATTTTTCTGTCGTATGGATCTTTATGTTTAGATAGCAATTTGCATGAAAACAACTGAAGAAGTCATTTGAAAACAAATTAATATTAAAAAAAGTAAGCCTTTTTAGCTTTTAAAATACACTCTGTCACAAAAAAATATATGCATCCAGAAGAAAACGAGCTACTATGACGAAACTTATAATGTATGTAGTGTATGAGGAGATAAGCAAATGATTACAAATTCAAAAGAACAGACCGTTTTATTAAGAATATATAGCATGAAAAAGGTTATAAAGCAGTAAGTAGTAAATCCACCTCTGGCAACTATACAAGCCGAAACACGGCGTGGCATCGAATCAATGAGGTAACTTATGACCTCCTGCGGAAGATCATACCGTAATCTTTGCAACTGGTCAGTTAATTCACCAGTATTCCTTGACGGCTGCAGTTGCCTTCGAAGCACGTCCCACATGTGCTCTATTGGCGAGAGGTCTGGTGACCTGGCAGGCCACGGGAGTATGTCATATCCTTGAAAACATTGTTGGGAGAGTCGCGCAGTATGTGGTCGAGCGTTGTCTTGCTGATAAATGGCACCTGGGCGACTTGATAGCATATGCAGTACAACTGGCGTTAAACTCTCGTCCACGTAACTGCGTGCCGTCAAAGTGCGTTGAAGGACGACTAGAGGTGATCGTGTGTCCCAACAAATCGCTCCCCACACTGTCACAGCTTGTGTAATCGCCGTATGCCTCTCGACAACAAATGCCGGATCGGACAGGTGGCCTGGCCGCCTCCACAATCGTATGCGTTGGTCATCAGCATTGAGACTGAATCGGGATTCATCGCTGAAGATCGCACGAATCCAGTCGGTCACACTCCAGCTTGCCCGAGGTCGGCAAAAATCCAATCGACACTGCCTATGATGTGCGGTCAGTGGTAGGCATCTTAATGGATGTCGGGTCTTTATACCTGCGTCGACCAGTCGTCTCTGAATTGTTTCTCTTGATACCACCGGATGTCTGGAAGGTGGTAAATGGCGTCGAACCGATTCTAGCGACGTTGTTGGTGCGTACGTGGCCGCTCTTATGATTGCGTGATCCTCGCTCGCATTTGTGTTCCTGGGACGCCCTGACCTACCTCGACGGTAGACTATTCCTTCCGCGATCCATTGTTGCAAACACAGAGCAACTACCATATCGCTCCGACCAAGGTGGCGGCCGATACGCCTGTTCGACCAACCTGCTTCTCCGAGACGTACTATACGCCTCCTCTCAATGTCCGACAATTGTTCGTACTGTTGCCAGTTACTTCTTGCCGGTCATTGTGACATCTCTAGTCACAATACCGTCCTTCCAAGTAGACAGATTTCTTGGAATAACCCTATGGCACGAGCAATCATACTTTTAAACTCTCCCAGCTGCGCATCTCATATACGCATAGCGCGCTTACCCTTGTCTTATTGGCGTCGAAATTTTCATCATTTGCATATCTCTTACCAGATTACATTCCTGCCAAATTTCGTGATAGTAGATCAATTTCTTCTGGGTGCATATATTTTTTTATGACAGAGTGAATTTTTATAGGTTTAAATTTAAAATCAATTTATAGGGGAAAAGTCATTTCTTTCAGAGCAAATTTGGGTTCAGAAGAAATACTATCGAAATTTTGATTTAAAATGAAAAACCCTGTAGGCCGTTCATTGAAAACGAAGCAAAAGAACACTGTAAAAATCTTCATAGAAATTTGCAGTGTTCTTATTTATTTTTAAATTTGACTTACCAATTTAAATGTAATATATATAAATTTCTCTTGGGAATTTTATATATGTATATATATATATATATATATATTACTTTTAAATTGGTAAGTCACGAACAATTCTCTTCCGATACATATATATTTAAAGTATATATGTACAGTTCGGTATGCATAGATATTACAGTATAAAAGTGCTGTATCAGTGAATACAGTTATTCAAGCTAACTATGGATTTTGTAATTTTTTTTAACGATTTACAGAATGTTTGAAGCCAAGAAAATGATATATATATATATATATATATATATATATATATATATATATATATATATATACATATATTGGGAGATATTTACTTATTTTTTTATAAAAGATCATTTTGTATATTCTTCAACATTATTTGTGAATACATACTCGGCTTTAACTCATGTTCATAATTTCATACTTCATAATTTCATACATTTTTTT
This sequence comes from Dolomedes plantarius, assembly GCA_907164885.2. Lineage (NCBI taxonomy): Eukaryota > Metazoa > Arthropoda > Arachnida > Araneae > Dolomedidae > Dolomedes > Dolomedes plantarius. Next base: position 193,499,856 of record OU015492.1, on the reverse strand, counting down.
CCTTTTCAAAACTATTTTTTAACACTTTCGCTGTGAAACTTAAACAAAATTGACAGTTGATGGATTTAATACGGCCAAACTCAAATACAGGGAAACTTTTTTACCCGGCCACCCCTCTTGTTGTTGTTGTTGATAATGCGGAGGCTATTGTAGATAAAACATTCGGCCTGAATTTGAATTACCGGACATACCCCGTATCGCAGACACCAAACTAGTTGTGGTCAACATCGAATGCGGACCGACAACCTAATTCACGCCGCGAGACTGATGGTCATTCATTGAAGGGGGCACCGTAAAGGTGAACAGCATTACCCCCTACAGGCTGGTCCCGTAATTTAGAATCGAGACAAGGGCCGAGACGGATACACTTGACCCAGCACCCCCAAAAGTAAGGTTTGACAACTTGGAGGACTTTGCAGCCAAGATATATTTTACGTGCACCAGCCGCCATTAACGTACACGGCGGTGGATTTGTCAGCGGCGAGTATTGAACCAGAGACGTTTAGGTCACAGGCTCGCTGCCTTTGACAACTGGGCTCCCGCGTCCTTATGGCCACCCCTCTAATCGTTCATATTTTGTTCAGAACCTATTTATACAGTAAATATTACGGAAGAAAATCCTTTTCAACAGCATCTTTTTTTTCGGAACCATTACTGCCCGCCATTGAGAAGATTGACTGTGCTGTACTCTCAACTGAATTTTTTTTAAAAAACCATTTGTTATTAACAATAGCAGATATGGATTAACAGATATCTGTGAAAACGAATTTTTCTCCCTCATTCCAAGAGAGAAAATTTTAATCTCTGCTAAACTAGATGTAAGGTTTACATAAGATTCGATTCACAAGAATCGAACTTTTGACTGAATAAATTAAAGAAGCTGCTTTAGATATGCTAATTTCGGCATACGCTCTTGGTATAAATACCAAGCAGCTTGATTAAAGAGAGGTTGTAAAAATGTTGGTAGATAAGTGTGAGGGAGCTACGAGGTAAGCAGCTCCAGGTGCTATCCTGCGCTTGTGCTTAGCAGATCCAAAGTTTACGTAGCAGAACTGCTGGTTTGACTTTCTAGTTTGTGAGTATTGCAAAGTGTATTTTTATTGAATGCTAATATATATTTCGTACTAGTAGTACGTATACTCATTGTTGAAGAGCAGAATCTATATGTGCAAACATTTAAAATAAACATTGTTTCCTGTGTAAACTGTGTTTGTATCGAATTCAAATAGAGTGACCCTTAGAATTCTCTATACAGATAAACAGATTTGCTTAATTTGATAAATTTTATATAGTTATTAATATCTATTCTTGGTTTAGAAAGTCTTGCTTAGGTGTCACTTGGCGTTCTTGGGAATTTCGAGAAAATCACCAAAATATGTTTTGCAATATTTCTGCACAATATTATTCCGTCCGATGTTTTTTTTCCAAGTTCACGAATAATAGCTCAGCAAAAATTTAGATCATAATTCCTATTTCGATAATGTAACAAAAAATAATAGAAGTTTTTTTGTGAACAAAATGCTACTATTACCCTAAAATATTTCATTATTAAAATATTTTTACTCACTGTATATCTAAGTTGCAGAATATTTGCAGAATATGCAGTTTTATCTATTGCTGTAGGGAGGAAAAACTCTTTTTTCGCAGACAGCTATTACGCATATCTGTGCTGTTAGGAACAAATAGTTTTGAAGAAAGGAATTCAGCCAAAAATAAAGTATTTGATTTGGACCATAATCACGGCAGGAACTCTCAGTTTTGCTTATAATTTGCCCCCAAAAACAGACAAATCATATTCAACAATAATAAAAAATTACCTATTTTAAAATAAAATTTACATACCCCAGTTAAAACAGCGTATGCATTCAAGAAGATTGTTAAACAGCACAAAAATTAATTTTTAACGAAACCGAAACGAATATGTCTCGGGTACGTTGATTGGAAGGAATTTGCTTAAATTGCCTCTTATACAATATTTACAGATTTTGTAGGGTTCGCGTGTTGCTCAGATGCAAATTTCTGGTAGCTGCGCAGGGCAGGCCAGTCAAAGTGAGTTCAGAGCAGGTGTCTGGTCTATTTAAGTGACACACGCTGAGTTGGCAAGAGCCCAAGAAGGGAGTGGAGCTTTGTAATGCAGTACGCTACGCTATTAGTAGGGATACGCAAGAATCGAGAGAAGTTAGATTGAAGGCGATAGCGGTATTTAACTGTTACAGCACGTATTAGTATTTAGCCTAGGTGGCTGCACGATTTCGATAGTTATTTCAGAGCCCGATGGTTACGGGTATTGTTAGTGAAAGTATATTCCGCCTGAAAGGGTTCATTACGACTTTAAAGTTCAGTTTCTTAGTACCGCAAGTTGTGGTACTGTTGTGTTATTATTTGAAGCCCCAAGTCGGTCTATGTTAGTCTACCTCTACGTAGAATAAAAAAGGAATTATTTATGTTTATGCCTCTTACTTTATAGTGTGCCTGGACCGTTAGAGGATTGCAGGGTAAATAAGAAATAGAACCACATAATTTCATTTTTTATAAATGCATGTGTTGTGAAGGATTTGCAATTGGGAAAAATTTGACACCTTCCTGCAGTATCGCCATTTTTCCGTCAACACATTTATGGGTCGTAAAACGGCCATATTGGAAGGGGCCTGTCGCGCAACTGTTCCGAAGGGAAGCAAAATTCCACGAAGATACAAGGTCCGTCCAATTTTCGTAGAAATAAAAATACCACGTGGGTCAACAGTGGGGATGTCGTATCATCCTGCCCACGAATAAAATGCACAGAACGGCAATAAATTTACGGGGAAGACCAACCTGGGGAGGGACCAATACGAAAAGGGTAAAAAAATGAACCCCGTGTTTTTTTCGCGAGAATCGACGACGAGACCTGAGGGAGAAAGACGGAGATTCGATGTTTGCAAGCTGTGGCAAAGACCTCTGACTGCTGCGCAATGACCAGTAAGGGATGATGCCCAATAAAGCCCCATAGAGATGTTCGTTATCAACTTCCCGCAACGTCCTGCTGCCTCCACCGCTAGATGTGCCACATCATTCATTACCTGTGCTATGTGTTGCTTCCTCCTCAACGCTACCCAGGTTGGTCATTTCTCCCCTTTCAAATAATGCTAGACAAGGAACTGGTATTTTATCAACTTTGATAAATTGATTTTATTTCGCTCAATCCAATACATATAATATATATATATATATATATATATATATATATATATATATATATATATATATATATATATATATATATATATATATATATCCAAGAATTCAACTATACTATGTAAACTAATCTCTGTAAATTATTTGTATATAAATGTTCTTATTAAAATGTTTTTATTAACTTGCTTTCTTGTTTGTGTGTTTGTGTGTTTGTGTGTTCGTCAATTGCAAATCTTGCAATCGATTTTTAACAAACTTTCCGACTAGATAGACATTTGAATAGACATTTGAATTTGACTTTTAGAATAGCTCAGAACACGATGACAATGCATTTTTTAATACTTTTAGAAATCTTTAAGCAGAATTAAATTAATTTTAAGTTATTTTCAGTTCATTTTGTTTTGTAGACTGGTGCAGCCATCTATTGGCCGGAATGGGAACGAAAAGTTATAGGCAAGTTAACTTCCAATTAACTTCATTTACTTTCTAGTTGATGGGATAATTAATCAAAAAAATTTTAAAAATTATTTATTAATACATAGAATTGTCAAGTTTATATGATTCAACAGAAAATTTTAAAACATGGTATATAAAAAGTTTTTTTATCTTGTAGTTATTATATTTATAAAAACGTATCGTTACCATTGGAGTTCATCTCCCAATTTTTCACACGACGCAATGGGGTATCTATGGTTCCCCTCGTAACAGCATGCTTCATAGTTCACACAGGTAATAAAGCTAAAAGAAAACTTAAAAGGAATGAGAAATCGCCGAATATGTGTAAATAAATGCAGAAAATTTATATGAAAGTCAATGCTTAAATCTGTCTCTTTCTTCCACATTACATAATAGGACCCATTTTTATAAACTCAGTAATTTCTTTCTCTCTTCTTAAAAAGCAAAATACTGGAAAACGCTGAATGGATTCGTATAAGAGGGGTAATGTTTATATGACAGCAAATTGTCAAGGATATATCTTTTACATAAGCTTTCTCCATTTCATTTCACAAATATAACAAAGGGAATGTGTCAAATTTGAAAATAAAATGTGACGCTGACGTTTATTTATATTCTTTTCTTATTTCAATAAAAAGACATATTTGTAATATAATATAATCTGAAGAATATTTTGGTCGAAAAAAAAAAAAGGAATTTCAAAACATGTATTATGGTACTGTAGCATCAATCCATTGGAAACCCCTTTTATTTGAAAAGACAGGAAAATGGGTATTTTTCTAGAAGAAAATAGCGTTTTATAAATAGAAGATATTACTTTTGAAACGCGTCGAAAGAAAATATGAACGTTACTGTTCCATGAAGTAATCCCGTAAAATATTCTATGTCTGTTATATATATATATATATATATATATATATATATATATATATATATATATATATATATATATATATATATATATATATACATATATATATATATGTATATATATATATATATATATATATATATATATATATATATATATATATATATATATATGTATATATGTGTGTACATACCGTAAAATCTTGAGAATAATACACATTTTTTTTCACATTTTAGTTCGCAAAAATGGTGGTGCGTATACTCGTGTATAAAAAAAAAAAATGTAGTTTTTAACACTGAATAAACGACATACAATAGATGAGCTGTATTATAGTGAAAGTGATTAAGATTGATAATTTCACAGTTAAAGTTTTTTTCTACAAAATTTGACGTTCTTGTTTATTTTTATTGCAATTTTTAAATAAAATATTGAAAAGGTATAGGTGTGTATTATAGTCAAGATTTATATATATATATATATATATTTATACAGGTGGTTATCAAAATAATGGAAACACCAAGGAACATCATGAAAACCTTTATTAATAAGGGGCAGGATCACCTTTGTCATAAAATACCACCAGATTCACCTTGGAATTGGATTATACAAGTCATAAATAGTGGTTAAGAATAAGAACCATTCTTCAGGGAAAAATCCTGAAAGTTCCTGTAGAGAAACTGTGGTGGATATCGAAACCTTGATCCGCTTATACACATCACAGTGGTTGGATGATTTATAGTCGGGGTGATTTATAGTCAGGGCAAGATAAGATATTTGACTTCTTTTTCATGCTCTTCAAACCAATACTTGATAGATTTAGCTGTATGTATAGGGGGATATTCATACCGGAGAACTCCATCTCTTGCAAGAAACAATGTTTACACCATAGGATGAACTAGTGAGCTAAAATTTCGACATAGTCCTTCTCATTCAGTCTCCCTTTTAGGGTTACAATATGGCCTGAAGAAAACCATGAGATGCCATCCCAAACCCTGATAGATCTACCTCCATGATTGACAGTTGAGATGAGACAGCCAGAATCTTACTCTTGTGTAGATGTTCTCCAGACATACACTCGTCCTGTTGCGAGGAACAATAGGAACAATGATTTGACGGGCCAAATGCCATTTTTCCACATATTATTTGACCAGGATTTGCGTTCATGGCACCATTGTGTATGATGTTTTGTGCTGGCATCTGTTCCAAGTGGCTTGGGAATAGCTACTCTTCCGTAAATGCTTTGTTTGTGAAGTTCCTTTCTACCTCTAATGGTTGATACATTATCCGGCCAAAAGTATCCGGATGCCCAGTGATACGGACTCGGAGAGTCCTGAGGCATATATTAATATCATGTTGGTCCTCCTTTTGCATCGATGACAGCCTGGAGACATCTGGGGAGATTTTCCACCAGTTTTGATAGGTGTCCATAGGAATTGACTTCCAGGCGTCCATCACAGCTGAAGTGAGTGCTGGAAGTGAGGATGGTCGATTTGGCTGGCTACGTAGTATGCGCTCTAATTCGTTCCAAAGGTGTTCAATGGGATTTAGATCGGGTCTCTGAGAAGACCAATCCAGTTTTTGAACACCCATTTCGTCAAACCATGCCTGCGTAAGTCTCGATGTGTGAATGGAGCAGTTATCCTGCTGGAAGAGAAATGGGCCTTCCCCGAAATATTACCTTAGAGTTGGGAGAGCAGCATTGTCCAGAATGTCCACATACATCTCAGAGTTCATGTTTCCAACCACAGGAACTTAGGAACCCAGGTCAAGCCTTGAAAAACACCCCTACACCATGATGCTGGCACTACCAAACTTAACAGTCGGTACAATGCAGTCAGGTAAGAAGCGCTCGCTGGGCATCCGCCAAACCCAGATGCGTTAATCGGATTGCCAGATTGTAAAGCAAGATTTCTCACTCCAAAGAACATTTTTCCACATGTCCTCAGTCCAATGACGGTGAGCTTTGCACCATTGCAATCGACGCTTCGCATTCAGGGGAGTGGTGTTCACTTGTGAGTAGCTGAACGACCATGGAATCCCAGGCTTTTCAACTGTCGACGAACAGTCCTGCTGCTAGCACAAACGCCTGATGAACTTTGGAACTCCTGAGTATTTCAATCAACGAGGACTTGCGATTTTGTTCACTACCTTTTTACAGTTCTACGGCTGTGTTCATTAATTTATTTGGCCTGCCACTTCGTTTTCCTGCAGTTTCACTGCCTCGAGTTTTCCACTTCACAATTTCATCACTTACAGTGGATTTTGGCTTTTGTGAATGTCCGAAATTTCACGAACTTATTTCCCACAAAGGTGGCATCCCACTGTAATGCCACGATGAAGGTGACTAAGCTCCTTTGATTTACTCATTGTCTCACAAACGCATAAATATGACCGGACAGAACACTGTCAACACTTTTATAGCTTTCGAATACGCACCAAATTACGTAAGATCCATTCCTTATGGGGGTGTCCGGATACTTTTGGCCAGATAGTGTACCAGAAAATGCAGATGCCGATTGAGCTCTTTGGTCATTTTGTTCGCAGTTCTTTTCTTTCTTCGTGTCTCAATCCGCTGCAATACCTCGTTCGTCTCTTTCACGCAGCTCTCCCTTTCATCCACTATCCTGTTTGGCAAAGTATATTTTTCAGTGCACTCTGTATGCTATCATGACTTTCGATACCATAGCTCGAAAAACACCCATTAGCCTGGGGGTTACAGTAACAGATACTCCAATTAAAACAGATACTCCAATTAATTATTTTCCCAAGGTCTGCAAGTTTTGGCATTTTACGCTGTTCCCCCCAAAAGCACGATGCCCTTAGTTTTATTACTGCTACCAGACAGTAGAATAATACATGCACTATATTATATAAAAGAATACCGGTGGCCAGACTTGATTTTTAAGGAATTTGAAGCTCATTCATAAACACCACTAATATAGATAGGTGTTTCCATTTTTATGATAACCACCTGTATATATATATATATATATATACCTCCGTATATACCTGTATATATATATATATATATATATATATATATATATATTTATAACAGTTACGTAACTGACTGACAGACAAATAACGCACAGACCAAACCGCTGGACCTAAAGGGCTGAAATTTTGCATGCCAACTCTTCTTATAACGTCGGGTTGCATTAAGAAAGATTTTTGAAAAATTATTCTTAGATGTTTTAACATTAAATTTTTAAGTTGCTTTTGCAATATTCTTTAAAGTTTGCATTTAAAATAATAATCTGAGGGTTATAAAATTTATATCACAAGGAAGATCTTAAAAATTACTTAAAAATGAAACTTTTTTCGAAACTTTACCTCCATTTTCTAATTTTTGGTGAATTTTTAAATATTAATTTTTAGAATTTAATCTATTAAATGTTGATCACAGGATTTCTTTTCTTTTTGTGATACTTTAAATTTATTTTGCGTCACGTGCATAACAGCGAAATAACTTGACAAAAAAATTAAAATGTAGTAAAAGATAAAATTTAACCACTAGACTAATTGATATGGAATTTTTTTTAAGAATTGAATTCAAATGAATAGGTTTAATGGACATTAAAATTACAAATTAATTGCATACATTAACCGTTTTATTTAACCGTTATATTAGCCACTATATGTTCTTCTACATTATTTTGTTTATAAAAATATCCGGTACGATTTTTTTATAAATATATATATATATATATATATATATATATATATATATATATATATATATATATATATATATATATATATATAATGTATATGCGTGTGTGTGTATATCCTTATGTACGTTACCTGGATATATACGTGTCTCTAGTTTTCCTGAGGCTTAGTCTACCGTCGTTTTCATAGCTTGAAGTTAGAAACCTTCCAAGTTTGATTCATATTTTACACGAGTATTTAGATCCAAGTTATATATTTCTAGCTTAAGTGCGTCATGGTTGGTTGGGAATATATATATATATATATATATATATATATAAGGCAAGGCATATTGCTGTATCTACATGAATACTACAGTCATAGAAAGAGAAGGGTGCTACTGTGTGTAGAATGGATTTGCATACATATTTATGCAGTGGAAGGCCTTACTTGTTTTCTAGTTTTCAAAAGTCTCTCAGTGTGTTTATTCTACGATGTTAAATGTACTAATATATATAGATTTCAAATTAAAGTTTAGTAAGAAATTTTTTAAAATCTATCTTTGAATATACACATTTATCATAAAATACTGCAAAATGACGTTTTTACAGAAGGACACTAAGGATTAATGTGGGAAGTTTTAAACCCAATTGTGTTTCATTTAGGTAAAGGCAAAACTTAAAATGCAGATAAATATATTTAGCTAGCTAAATAAAACTGGAGGTGGCATATTTTATATATCTGAAGGAAAGGAGAAAATTAACAATAAAAATGTTGATTTACAAAAAAAGAGGAACTAATACAAATATCATTTACAAGCCTCCTCGGGATTTTACTACAAAATGTATTTGTGTCAAACAACAAGTCATGAAAATCTTTTCCGAGTATTAAATAAATCTTAAAGGAAAGATCTCTTATATTTACTAACTGTAGCTTTATTCAAATGTTTAATTTTGTTAAATTACAATATTTATCTTATTTGCATAGTGGCTACGGAGAGCATAGTATGTGTTTCATATCACATACTAGGAACTTTATACGAAGGAAGTCTAATAAAGTTGTTTGTATGCTTCCAAATTTTATTTGTACGTTATTAATACTCTCGACTATATATATATATATATATATATATATATATATATATATATATATATATATATATATATATATATATATATATATATATATATATATATATATATATATATATATATATATATATATATATATATATATATATATATATATATATATATTAAAAGTATTAAAAAATCTGGTGTTAGGAAAATAAGATTTTTATCAGCTATATCTAGACAGAGCTTGTCACTCCACCTATTTAAAACTCCACGACCCTTGTCGCAGCATAACAATATTGTGACTTATAAAGGGTACAGATAGGACAGGTTGTATAAAAATGTATAACCAATTTCGGATAACAATCAAAGACTGTTTTTTTGTAAATATTGTTTTCAGAAACAACTAAGTTAAGATTGGAGAAAATGTTATTCAAAAAGATTGTAGAGAGCCACTATTATCTCCTAAAATTAGTAGAAATACTACAGTAAAAAATATATTTCTAAGCCATAATTTGGGTGATTTGGTGATGTAAAAAGAGTGAATTAAAATGGATTATAATAGACACTAAAACCATTATGTTATCCTCAAGCACGGTTCAGAGAGCCGGCTTCAATGGTGATAGTGATTAGCTGTCCTTAAACAGACTTAAATCTCGGGTTGTGTTTCAAGCCTCGGGTTAACAAATCTATAGGATGCAATCTTTATAACTCTGCAATAAGCAAAGTCAGACATAATAACATGTCCATAATATGACCTGGCACCATTATTTATCTCAAGTAAATTTCCGGGACTTGACATTCATCTATTTTCTTATTTGAGCTGTTCATAAGAGTCTGCATTCCCCTCCCCAATGCTTACGCGCTGAGGCATCTCTGACTAGAACTATTTAACATTACACTGCGTATTATACAAGCAGAGAGTAGAATATTGGTCGACTTTACGATTTGTTCCCTGAGGCAATTGTATGTAATACTTCGGTCTTACGAAAGCTTACACGTTTTGGACTCTAACCATTAGCCACCTTAAATATATTCATTCTTGGGGAATTTGGACTCGGATCTTTACACATTTGATCTCGTATATTGAAGATGCCATGGACTAATGACATAGTGAGCCATCCTTTGTCCGGCATTTGAATACAACAACATATTTGATCTCCGATTTAATCAGGATAATAAGAAATTATAGTGGAAGCAATATGGCAACGCTAATGATTTGTTGATTGGTTAGTGTCGTTTTCTATATGGAGCCACATGTATCTGAATACATCCATGAGCTGCCAACACTGATGCAATATTCATAGTAATGCCTTAATGCTATATTTATAAATAGACATGCAAAATATTATGATCGTAGCTGTGTATTAAACGAATATCCAATGTAAATTCAAGTTTTACGAAATAGTCTATCTCTAATGCAATCATATTTTCATCAAATAACTTTTTAAAACGCTTTCTTCTCACTGTGATTTCGAGAATGAGCCTATATGGAACAGGAGAGTGAATGGCCGTCATACATGCATGTTTGCACATAACATGAAATGCTATCACATTACATGTAATTTAAAAGAAATTTATACATAATATGTATGTACTGAGCTCCTATAACTCCAGATGTCCTTAAGCACTTCTCGAGTAAGTCATACACACTAAATAAATCCGGTCAACGTAGTACAGACTTCGAATGTGTTAAAAATAATAAAAATAACTCCAACATGAATTGTTGAACATAAGCATTGGAACTCTATTTCACTTTCTAGAATTCTATTTAAAAATCTAAATACAGCAACAAAATCAGGAAGTAGCGGCGAACATCAATGAACTTATCAGAATCCGAAAGAACCCCTAAATGGATGGAAATTATTCGAAAAGAGCCAGAAGACAGATTTATCATTTTAAAGGCGCTTAGATTCTGGACTCAAAACCTTAGGGAATTCGATCAACCTCAGAGGAAATCGTTTCCTAGGAATCGATGTAAAGTGCCTCATTTTAAAACTTTACATTCGATAAAACGGCTTGTGGTAAAAGCGAAGAAAGATTAATGCACAAACGTATGTTGTTGAGTATTTCCTTACGATACATTCGCGTGAAAGAGAACTTATTTTTCAGACTGATGGTAGAATTACAATTCTGTTTAAAGAATGCATAAAACGATATCTCATAGATTTCAAGTTTGCTATCGTCTTGTAACAGGTTTGGTTAAAACGTGTTACAGTATCGATCATAACGGAAATGTTACCTACCTTCTATCAAAAGTTACCTTTTATAGGAATTTCATTTGAAGGTTTTTTTTATCTTGCAACTGAGTTTAAATAGTTTGCGCTTTATAAAAACACAGAGAATAAATCATTAACAGCAATACACAGTGATAGTGTGAGTGAGTGATAAGTGGATCATAATGTACTTTAGTACTGCCGATATTTTTTATTCGAAAGTTTATACTATATCATTGCATATAATACATGAGGTATGAATCTTTATCTACCCATGATCAATGTAAATGAGGATTTATCATTCATAATATTTATAGAAGGTTATAGAGTATTTTACTAAGGGACACTCTATTTGAATTTGATACAAACAAAGTTTATACATGAAACAATGTTTATTGAATTCGTTGCACATATATAATTTGCTTTTACAGCAATAAGCATACGTACTACTTGTACGGAATATATATTAACATTCAATAGAAATACAATTTGCAAATACTCACAAACCAGCAGAGAGTCAAATCAGCAGTACTGCCACGTAAACTTTGGGCCCCCCCCCCCCTAAGCACTAGCGCAGGATAGCACCCTAACTCGCTTATCTATTAACCTTAACAACAACCGTTTTTTAACCTTCTTATTAATCAAGCTGCTTGGTATTTATACCAAGCGCGTATGCCGAAATTAGAATATCTCAAGCAGCTTCTTTAATTCATTCACTCAAAAGTTCGATTCTTCTGAATCGAATCTTATGTATACCTTACAAGGTAATTGCGATAGTGATATCACATACACCCATACCTCGCTTTACGGGCTAGATAAGTTCCGGAAAAGTTGGCCGTAAATCTAAAAGCCGTAAATCGAATCAATTATTTTAATACAAACCCATACAAATTTAATTGGATCTGTTCCAATTTTTTATAAATAATATAGTTTTTAGTTTATAAAGCATTTTGTTCTTTTTATTTCCTATAAAAATGCTTACATAAAAATAAAAGTACAAAACAATGTAATAATAAACAGAAATTCAAAAAATAAACATATAAACGAAAAACAAATGAAATCATATGCACATTTGTATACATATAATAAAAAACATAAAATAAAATGTTTAAAAACTGTTTTAATGTGATGACGAACATAAAAATGAAGAATCACTAAGCTATAATATGCTGCCATCATCAATTTCCGCTGTTGTGGCCGTATAACGAAACATTGTGGGCCGTAAATCGAAAAAGTGCCATAATTAAAAAAGGCCGTTATAGAGAAATGCCGTATAAAGAGCGGCCGTATTGCGAGGTATAGGTGTATTTATAAAACTTCTTATCGTTGTCTATCTGCATTCTACACAATATCTGTAAATAACGAGTGTAATATTTCAATGACATTAAAGTTATATTTGAATCTACATTGCATTGCTTTTATTGAATGATGAAATCATCAATACATTGTGTCATTTCTTAATATCTAAGCATATAAATGGACCTCAAATAATACTTTTGAAAAATAACCTGCGCAAAAATTGTGATAGGTTCACAATCGTATAACAGTCTAAATGAAAAAAAACAATTTAACCCAGACAAATGGAGATCAATTTCTTAATCGATTGCAAAGTTTATTTTCTTGACAGTTAGTTTCCTATTTTTGAATATATAAATCCTTATTCATTCCTGTCTTTTAGATTAAAATATGAAGAAATCTTACAAGCAAACGATTAATGTTGAAACTCAGATTTTTTATTATTTGTTCTTGTAGGTATTCAGAATAAATATTAAACAGCTATTTTTAATGTAACAGAAAACATAGATAACGTTATTGGAAAAACAAGAAATAAATGTGTGTTCCCTTACTCCTCACACTGTCAGAAAAGCACAAATATCAGACACTCTTAGAGGTTTGACATTTATGTGTCATACCTTTCTTTCTGTATGGCCAGTGAAGTTAGTTGTTTTTCTCTGTGGATATCTGATATCGCTGTTTATCTAAGATTTTATGACGATTTGTGATATCCGGTCGTAAAAAGGACAAAGGAGTTTCCAAACCGGAGAGAGAGATCACTGGAAATCCATGGGAAGGAGTAAAAGTCTTTATTAAAAAGTGAAACTTATTAATAGTAAAAAAAAGCTATACTAATTTATCGAGATAATTAAAGTTTTGCACTAATTAAAAATCTTGTCTTTGTAGCATGCTTCTCCAAATAGTAATGGAAATATTCACATTTTAAGATTGAGCAAACTGTGATTCGAGTAATGAATATCTTTTTACTTTTAAATTCCTAAAGTGAAAGGTCAAAATTAAATAATGAATAATACCTTGAGAGAATGTGTAGACCACTACAATGTTAGCTTTTAACGAAGAATTTTGATACTTACCTAACTAAGTAAGTAAAATTGTGATTTCCTACAATTGCGCACAAATGCGCACCTTGCGCACAAATGCGAAATTTTATATATTGAAATTGTTTTCCAAAATTTCGATATTTTTTATGAGAAATTTACGTACTCCTAATCATAATCATTTATTTTTAAATCTTGATTATCATAGTTAAAAAAATTGATAGAGTACTTATTTGGGTACAGCTCCCTTATGTACATCCATTTCTTTTCAAGTAGAGCTCCAATTTCTCATTAAAAGGCTTTAAGGTTTATCATCAGAGAGAATTGTTCTATATTTCAATTAACACATTTTCTGTTACCGAGTTATATGCTGATGAGTACCTCTAGGAAGGGAAATAATTTTGTTTTATTAGGAGATTTCGTGACGACTAAATATATGAAAAGATCTGTTTGCATTATGATATAATTCAGTGCTACATAATTTCTCCCGTATTTATTTGGAAATCTAAATTACACACGATATTATATAACATTCGTATAATCTTGAACCATATAATACATAGAAAGATATAATGTGGATACTAAATACTTTAGAGAAGTGTGTTTGAATTTAAATAATACTGCTAGTTATAAATTAGCTATACGTCATTACGTAAATTCTACACTTCACTCGAAAAACTGAAATCAAATGTATTGTTTTCTTGAACGCTGTGTTTTGTACCGATAACAGGGGAGAGGAAGTGAATAATTCCATTTACAACCTTATAAAATCTTCATTTTTGTTGCTTTTATATAAACGAAAAGTTTTGAGATTCAAAGAGCAATTGTTAATTATATGCCTTTGAAGTGTTGGTTTTATAATTTTTCAACAAACAGTAAAAAAAAATGCAATGATTATAACACAATTACATTCGTTGGAATCAAATTAAATATTACAATACTAACACAAGATTCACAATTATAATTACTGCAATGAAATCCCTTACTTTACTACATGTTGAGTTGTAATTGTATTGTGCATACTAAGTAACGACTTTAAGCTCATAGTGCACTCTTTAATTCACGAAAATATTCTTACAGACAAGACAATTGTCAAAACACATAGATTATACAAGAATTTGAACCTACAACTGATAGAAACATATCGCTCCCCGGCAAGAGAAGTGACACAACTCAAAAAATGGTAATTTTTTAGTCGTTAAAATAAATATATATATGAAGTGCCCTATCGTGAACGATAGTGCACGAAAAGCGACACATGTCTATCTATCAATTTGTCCACCTGAGGGCAGTAATGCTTAGGGGGCGTCTATTAATTACGTGAGGCGATTTTGACGATTTTTCGACCCCCTCCCCCTCTGGTGAGATGTCGTGAGATTTGGCTTCACCCCTTCCCCCCCTATTCTCACGTGAGATTTTTTTAAATGCGTATTTTTAGTGTAAATACGTTAATCTGTGCTTGATTGCGTTGGATTTATTTAAAAAAACATAATTTGCTTAATTATTTTTATTTAAGACTAGTTAAGACTAGTATTTAAGACTACTAAAAACGTAGTCTAGAATCACAGTGAGAAAATCGAACAATAAAATACTTAAATAGGAACTACTAAAATTCGCAAAAGAATAATCATTCTAATTCAGTCCACGAGGACTCATGTGTGGTCTCAAGAGTGACTACTGGAACTATTGTGTAGGATTTAGCCCTATTTTAATGTAGAAACATGTTTTACGTAATATAACCCAGTTTTCTAGCAATTTTACACTGTTTCTTGCGGAAAAAAATTACGTGATATTTGCCGAGACCCCCCCTCTCGCCCACGTGAGGTGAGATTCGGTTCGACTCCCTCCCCCTCCCCTAAAAGCCTCACGTAATTAATGGACGCCCCCTTATTCAAGCTGTATAGTACTCTTTTAGTTGATTTTTCTCAAATTCTGCATTTTTGAGTTGTGTCACTTTTCTTGCCGTGGTGTGATATAAGCAAGTTCACAGAGATGTTTATAAAACGTACGGCAGTTCCTACGAAATAGAGAGGCCAGCACTACTGTCATATTTTGCTACTACACTGATGAATATACCAGATCACACACTTGTTTCATTTAAAAAACAGTTAGAATTGGAAGGTGTACTAGTGCCGTGTTTTCGTTTTTGCATGCTTCAATTTTCGAGGCAAACACATAATACGAAAAAGTTGCTTTTAGTGGGATCAAGAAAGGTAAAATTTATTTTACCTCTGATATATTTAAAGGAGCTGTTCGAAGTATAATAATTCAGGTAATTACTGAATTGATTCTATTCTGAATTTCAATTTTCTAACCTCATAAAGTGTTTAAAAAATATCTATTGCCAGTAGAAAAATATTCATCAAAAGGAAATATATTAATTTTTTAAATTCATTATCTAATAATATAAAAGATGCTGCTGCTTTAAGTGAATTTGGTTACATGAATGATTAAAATAAATTATCAGTATTTACAGTAAACGTACGAAAGTAGTAACATTTTACCAGTAAGTTCTAGAAAAGATGGTTTTGAAAAGAGACTGCTCAAATGGAAACACAAATGAGATAAAAGGAATGATTCAAGTGGAAAAAACTTTTTTTCTTGCTGATGCGGCAGACGATTGGACATTATCAAAAAAAATATTAAAATACAATAAAAGATATGTATAATTCTATACATTGATCGTCGTATTTTATTATATATATATATATATATATATATATATATATATATATATATATATATATATATATATATATATATATATATATATATATATATATATATAGGCATTAATTGCATGCATTGACCATTGTATTTAATTTAAATGTACTCCGTAGCGAAGTGCGGGTTTTCAGCTAGTTAATGCATAAAAATACACTGATATGGATTAAATGAATACGTAATTTAGTCACAAGGGAAACATTTCTTAATAATGTACGAATATAAGAAACTAAGAAATTTTCAAAACTACAAGTCAGTGTACATTACACACTAAAGAGCATTTTTTTATAAATTTCTTTCTGTTAAAATTAATTTACGACTAAGATGAAAGTTATGCTAGGATCTTCTGAATTTGCAATTTATCTAGTACAGAAACGAGACAAGCGAGTTTAAAAAATACAAAGCACAAATTTAGATATTCATTGCAATAATGTATGAAAGATGGATGTAGGATAATTATGCATATACCTTGGCTTTGACAATTACTTTAAAAAGGTGTAAAAAAACTAAAGCACTGTTTGTAATTCTTTCATAAAAGTAATGCTCTAAGAACCAAAAAATTTAATCTTGCATAATCTCAATCAAACATTTGGAGAGAGAAGAGTTAAATAAAAACTGAAAATATTTTAAAATTAAAATGATTTAAAAATGTAAAAATGGATGTTTTCATGAATTTTTTCTTTTGCTCTTATTTTTGTCAGAAGAGAAATATTTAATAATTTTAACGGATGTAATTTTTTTGTCCATTTCAGACACTATTCATGAAGACGGATTTATTTCCTTCCATTTAGGTTTACATTCCATTTCGTTTTCCTTAATTTGTCCTCGCTTTTAAGAAATGGAATTCAGTTTTATTCCTCTTTTTTAAGTAATTTTTAAATTTATCTTTGTGTTTCATAAATATTTCCGTACGAGAGTTTCAATCCTAAATCTTAATTATATTTTCTTTTGAAATGCAGATATCTCAATAGAATTACAGAGCACAGGTTCAGAAAGCAGCAGCATAAATCAGCGTGAAGTGAGAGAACATCATATTATTTAAAGTTCTATTATTTTTTCCTGACTTTCATCAAATTTATTTCATTATATATTACCATGGAATGGAATGCATGATTGGATTACTTATATACATACACACACCACCTCACACGCACACACACACACACACACACACACACACACACACACACACACACATACACACGTGAATATACACTGAAGTGCCACTGAATTAGGGATACCTACCTAGTAACGAGTTGGGCCTTCTCTGGCCTTGATAACGGCTGCCACACGACGAGGCATAGATTCAACAAGTTTCTGAAAACGTTCCATGGGAATGGCTTGCCAAATATTGGCTAAAGCTGTCCATAATTCAGTAAGGTTCTTTGGTGTTGTGTGATGGCCTTTCACGCCTTGTTCCAAAACATCCCAAAGATGCTCAATAGGATTTAAGTCTGGGCTTCTAGGTGGCCAATTCATGACAGAGAAGTCAGAGGAATGCTCATCCAACCAGCCAGTAGCCAACCGGGACTTGTGAGAGGCACAGTTGTCTTGATGGAAAACTCCATTACCGTGCTGATAACATAACAGCATAAACGGATGGAGGTGATTGCCCAGCAACTCTACATACCGAATTGCATTGAGGGAGATTGGTACACGCACCAAAGATCACAAACTGTGCCACGAAAAAACACCCCAGACCATGATTGAGCCACCATGCCCTTGTACAGTTCCAGCCAGGCATGCAGGATCCATGGCTTCATGAGCCTGACGCCATATTCTCAGCCTCCCGTCGGCGTTAAGTAGTCGGAATCGAGACTCATCACTCCATGCTACTCGTTTCCAGTCCTCTACACTCCAGTCTCTGTGCTCTCTTGCCCAGGCAAGAGAGCACAGCCCGATGGCGAGTATAGAGCAATGGTACTCTCGTAGGTCGACGGCTCCCGAAACCCATACTGTGAAGCGAGCGTTTCACAGTCCGTTTACTGACTGTACGACTGGCACCGTCATTAAACTGGGTGGTAATTTGAGCTAATGTTTGTCTTCGCTGGCTACGTACAATACGCCTGAGCCGTCTCTCACCACGCACTGTCAAGGCTAATTGTCCTTTACAGTTTGCCCGATCGCTAGTTTTTTTTCCACCATCCATGTATTCTTAGTATACTCTTGACACTGTCGACCTTGAAAATCCTAGCTGTCTGACGATTTCATTAATTGAATGGTCCATGCGTCGCGCACCTACGATTTGTCCGGGATTGAAGGCGTCTAAATCAGGCAGTTTACCCATACTGGCAATTCCAACACCTAATTCAGAACAACCACAGTACGCGCTATATATGCAGTTACCACAGCGCCCTCACTTGCGCATACATGATGCATGCGCTACACAATTGTCGTAAAGGATTTGCTATCCCTAATTCAGTGGCCACTGCAGTGGAATATATATACATAAGTATACTACATACATCAATACGATATATAATATATATATATATATAGATAATAGAATATATATTATATATATGTATATAAGGTATATATATAGATTATATTATATAAATATAAGTTATAATATACTTACAAATACCGGAAAAGAATATTCTCATCATGAAGAGATACCATATGTTCAGACTATATTGAATGAAAGTAGCAAAAAAATCGATACTTAATGAAAATATGTTAATTAAAAGTAAATACCATTTTAAATTTGTTTAAAAAATAACAGTATAATTTTTGTTAAAATTAAATGATAAATTCTAATGAATATAAGAAAGAACCATGTATTTTTGTGGGCGTGTCTTTCGAATGTGATCATAATCTAAAAATATCTTATAATTTCTATTTAACTCATTGAAGTGGGTATTTATTTGGATGGTGTCATCGGTTTCTTTGTTTGCCCTCCCGGGTAACATCAAGAAAGAACTTTATGAATATCAACAAATTTAAGAAATGATCAATCCGAACTAAGGTTACCTTTGGCAAGAATTCAGGAGTAAATTTTGCGTAGTCAGTCCTCGAATGTATCATTGTCATAAATTTGAGCAAATGTTTGACAGTTGTTCTCCGAGTTAGCTTAGAGCGCTTGAGGACCAAAGCATAATTTTCAACATGGCGCATGTATGCTAATTTGAAAATGTTTTAGTGGAAAGGAGACGCATAGAAGAGGGGCAACAGCTTAAAGAAGGTACTGAGAAATTCGGGTCCTGTGAGCTGTACCGTTATTTTGCTTGAATAAGTGTACTTGGTTCATTCGATAGAAGTGTCAGTTTCATAGGTCGTAAGATCTCATAAAAGTTTCGCTGTTATATCTGGTTCTCACTAATTGATACCGGAATGTCTTCGGATATCAAAGGCATGCTTTAGTTCCTGGAATAGTCACGATGGGGTTCTTACTAGAAACTTTGTTACTTGACTAATCGAACTCTTTGAAATTACGAAGGCAGTTGTCTTTTGCTACAGAATCAGTGCAAAACATTTTACAATGCCAATCTAATTCTTGCCAAGGATGGCCACGGAGATACCCACGGAGATGGATACCCACGGAGATGGATTCACCACTGATAGGACCTTTATTTTAGACATTTTAAGGGATATTGACTCATTAAACGACACCTGTTATAGAGGATGCGATACTTTGAAGGATATTAAGGGAATCTGATAAGCTTCTGCTTGCAACATAATAAGATTCTATCGTATTGGTGCCATTTACTCTGGCGCTCCAAATTCTCAGAAGCGGTAATGTGTAACTCCTTGGACTCAGTGACTTCCTAAAAGAGCAATAGCCACATTTGTTTGATCCAAATATCGAGGGATACTTTTCAAAGATCATTTAGGACCTCGCAATGACAATGTATTGACCTCTATTGAAATAAACCAGTTATTTCAAAATTTGGTATCATTTAGGCATAGATATCAAGTTTGATTTGTTTCAATATTCATAGTAATTTCAGCAAGGAGTAAGCATTGTTATATTTAACTGATACATGCATGTTACTTTTCCTTTAATGCATACATGCATATAATTTTTACTTTTATTTTGCGATGCGGTATTTTGAACCCATACAACTACGTTATGTGTTATCTAGTTTATTATGGCAATATTCAAGGTGAAAAAAATGTTACTTCTTGTAAGAAAACAACTCAGACATATCCATTCTTTAGCTGTGATTCTAACCTCACGGGGTGAGAGATTGGTATGCTAAGTACCATACATTGCTGGTGCCTGATTATTGAGTGTTACGTAATTTCTAACCTTTTGCAAGTCACGTTGGGAAACATTTACTTACCGACTCTCACCGATAGTGATTATTTAATAAGGTTTTTATTTTATCATTCTCAACAACCTTTCTTATAACGTTGGTGCTGTTGGAAAAGAAATGTTCTCATGAATTATATGTTTCAAATATCCTTAATTTGGCCTTACTTTATGAGGTAAATATTTGTCTCCTCCCATACCTTCGAATAATAAGTATGAAGCAAACTGAGCTGTATATTTTCATAAGGCGTGCTTTCGACCATTTTTTTTTTCTTTCAGGTCTTGCTTACATGCAAATCTAGGTGATAATCCAGGAACAACACTACTAATAAATGTATGAATTTAAAAACAAATAAATGTTTGAGTGTTGTTATAATTAAAACAAATAAACAGTATCCACTTTATATTTTTGGTAATAATACTGTATAATAATCTTTATGGGGTTTTAAGATAGGTCATCTACGCTCTCATTTGAAATTCATAGCACGTTACTGCATGCAACAATGGTGTTTCAACAAACAACAAAATAAACAATCATTCATTTAATAATATCGTTAAAATTAGTGTATAAGCAAATATTAATGAAGAAAGAAGAATGTGAAGTTAAAAAGGAAATAAAATAGATACTGCAAGTGATAATATATAAATACTGCCCCAGTAAGACACCATAGAAGTTCAGTTGTCAAGCAGATAAATATAAAATAATTGATACCAGAATCTAAAAAATGAAGCAATCCAATTTGATAAAAAACACTTGTTAACAATAACTGTTTCTCAAGAAAGCTAACACTGTCATTTAACGACAGTTTTTTCTTTTCTAAGGAAGCTTTGAGCATGAAAATCAGAAGACACTAACACTAGATAATCCTTAAAATTGGCAAATTAAAAAATTAATCAGAAGAAAAGAAAATACTATGTTAAATGCATAAGGGAAGCGACTCTTCCAAATGCTCGTTATTTCGAAAAACACGCACCGGTATTCCTATCTGTATAAAAAAGTTTTTAAATAAATAGACAAACAAAGTAATTTAAGGTTAGAGAAAAGTTAAAAAAAGAATTAAGAAAACTTAATGTTAAGATGTTCTTGTAAGAAAAACACAATTTTTAACTAAAATTAATAATTTTTAAGGTAAAGGTTAAAAAAAGATGCTAGTCCTTTTTTTAAAGTCGAAGGTAATGTTAATGAAAACTGAAATAACAAAATGCAGAAAAAGTACATAATACAATAACGAAAAAATTATTTGAAATAATTGAAAGCAATAATTTTTTACACTAAATTTTAATCCAACAAACTTAATTTGAAATAATTATTTAAAACATTAAACTATGCACATTAAATCAAGCAGTTGAATTTTTCCCTTTTTGTTCAACATAAGAATGATATTGTTCATTACAGCTAATAAATACTAAATTTCAAATAAAGCAACCAATTATCGGCCTCATAAATCTGTGAGATTAATTATTTTTCAAAATCGCTTTATCTTATATACCTCAAGTTTATATCTATGAAAATCGAGCAAAAACCATTGTTAAATAAACTGATCAATTTTAGTATTATCAAGTTGTAATTCGAGATTATATCTTGTAAAATTTATATATGTCAAAATTATCACCAGGGTCCTTTTTATAATAACATTAGAATATTGTTCCTTGTTCAAACGTTACATCTAAGAAATCAACACTGAATTGTACCTACGTGATGAAAGTATGAGGAGGTTGTGTCTGAAATCAATTTCTACACATATTACAACAACTTTTTTTCATTACTATAACTATATTATGTCTCATAAGAATAAATTGGTTAATGTACCAGGTGCAATTACACCTCAAGGGACCCCTTTAACTATCTGCGGTAATTTATTATTTTGAAATGTATAAATACATTTTGCTGTAAACAAGCATGTAATACGCAAATGAAACACTTTTAATTCTTACTAACATGTTTGACGCTCTGCTAAGGTTCTACATTTCAAGGTAGCAGTGTTTCATGTACAGAACAAATCAAAAATGTTTACCACTGGATTTGTAAAAATTGCTTTTGTTGATGCCAGCTTCCTGAGGTATAAAAAGACTGAAACGTACAGTCTAAAGCCGATAAAGAATACCTAAAAACACTCCTGTCAGCCGAATTTCTTGGAGCCATCAAATTATGGCACCATAGGACTACGTCGTAGACATTTGATTCACATTTATTAACATATTGACTTACGTCTATATCTAAAAGTTCAGCGAACAGTTAGTTTCTTTCGTACAGCTAAAAATTTAAGCGATTCCACTATTTTAATCCTTCAGCGGGCGTGACAATTTTTGGAATACCAGCAGACGCGCGTGGCGCAAAGTGCAACGTCTCTTTCAACCTTGATTATTCATTTTGCAATAAACTTTTTCTTTTGAAATTGAAAATAATAATTCTGAGTTTTATGACAAGATATAAAATGTTGATAATATTGAGATATATTTATAATTAAAGGCCAAAGCATGCACATACAATCGCCTTATTTCAAAACTGTCCGGTTTATTGGATCTAAGGAGAACTTGCGAATGGATTCCTATTATGTCCAAAAACATGAGAAACAATGAGATTGTCCATCTTTGGGATATGTGGGATACCGTGTAATAGCTGCACATTGGATCGACTACATCAACTCCTGCTTTTGTAGTATTGTAATTCAGTATAATAGCTAGTTTAGCACGATTAAATCGCGGCTAACAATGAATGGAGAGGAATACAAGGGTACGAAAATCAGTCCTGCATTAGAAAGGGTGTAGCTGTAAATAGAAACTGCTTAGAACATTGAAACCTTATATGTAAAATCAAACCATTTAATATTACGAAAATGTTGCGCACCCGCTGAAGTGTTAAATATGAACCATAAATGCTCACCCAACTTGGTTCAGACAATTTTGTGGCTATTATTACGGGGTATTCCAACAGACTGAAAAATGACCACAATTTGGCCTTGTTCTAAAAATAGGAAGCCATAGGAAAAAAAAGCCCAGCTTCAAGCAGCAGTTTGAAAGCTGTGCTTAAGTGTACATTCCTATTATCCCTTAAACTTGCCATTTTTAAACGCATATTTAGAATGAGGGTTTGCTAAAGGTTTTAGAAGAATTAAGTCCAAAAAGAAAACCAAAATAATGTGGTCGGATACTAAAAACATAAGGCAATAACCTCACTAGTGAATTATTAACACTTATTAAGAACGATATTTTACACTGAGTACCATGTTAATAGAGTATGCTGCGTATATTATTTGGTTAGTTTAGTATGATCATTCCCTTATTTAACTTCTTTAAATTTTACCTATTTTTTAATATTATCTTCACTCCTCTAAAAATGTTGTTTTCGTATTATACGGATATTTGACGATTTTTTAGAAATATTATGATACCATTTTGAATAATCTGTTACAAATGTGAAATATTGACGTAGCTTAGTGGGAAATGTAAAGTGTTGTACGTATTACCTGGTAGATTTGTACGTAAACGCATGCAAATGTAGGAGATGGCTGGTCCAAAACGTGTCTTATCAACATGTTTCGCTCGAGTTGGGTCATACTTACTATGCGAAGATTTGAGCAGTGACAAATACTGATATTTACATGCCACTCACAACTGAAAATCCCTATATACGTACATATCCGAGATCTATTTAAATATTTTGAATGAATTTATTCCCCAGAACAAGTCAAATCCAGCCTGTATTGGAAACGTCATATTTCATATAAGATTTTAGAAATCTAGGCATCAGAAATGATGGAAAACGCGCAACGATTTCCTTGCGAAAATCTGTTTCCAATATGTTTCACGCTGCGTATGTTTATTAAATTACTTCTTGACCAATTTTCTCTGTTGCCAGCTTGTTTGATATTTCCTAAATAATTCAAGAATTTCTTTTACGTATAAGCAAAACTCATATTCAGTAAATTTTTATTACATTTTGTTTTGTGATGACAGGATGAAAATGAGTAGTATACATCTAAACATCAATAAAACCAACAATCTGCTCTAAAATTCAGAGTACGGAATTCATTTTAGAAACTTTTATGTACATAAATCAAATGACAGCAAATAACTTTCACAAAAACAAATACTAAGATTATTATAATATGACGTTTGCATTCTAAGTCTTTGAAGTTTACCAGAAAATATTTCTAAGAATTTAAATGACAGTTAAAACCTTTGAAATTTTTTGTATGTTACGTTTCAATTAAGATGCAATGAATGTTTCTTTTTTGAAACTCTTTACTAAGGAGTTTTGTCTCTACTATGTGAAAACAAATGGCATAGGAGTTTCAGAAAAATAAATGAAGTCAATTTTCTTGATATGGAGAGAAAAGATATTTTTCGTAAGGGATTTTTTTAACAAGGGTCCCTATGGAATGCCATAAAATTCTCATTACAGGAAAGATAAGATTTTGAAACCATGAAAAATTTCTTTAGTGAGAAAGTAGAGGATTTCTCTTACAAAAAAGGGCAATGCATACCTGAATGATTCCCACAAAAGTTGGATTATGACACAATTTCGATATTGTTCCATTTTCTGACATGTACGTTATATGTATGTGATAAAATAACCTCTCATTTGAAGGAAGTTTAATAATTTATTCTCAAGTTTAGAGGAAACTTGAGTCCTGTTTAGGAGAGAGAAAAGTATCAGTTATTACCCATATTACTACTTTAATGGATAATGTACTTACATAATATAACTGACTTTTTTGGAGCCGAACTGTGGCATGCAATTCAACATGAATTAAATTCTATTTTATTGGAAATGAAGAAATATGCTCATCCTGCGACTTCTATGAAAGGATTTCAATGGTGAAATGCATCATTTTTATATGAAAACCTTTTAAACATAAATTTGGTTAGAGCTGAAGATTTTGATGCTTGTTCAGAAACAGTATCTCTCAGAGGTATCTATCCAGTTTGGTCATAGAAAATCGGAATAATAGTAGAAATTATTTGAAGCTTATGAACTTTTCCTGACATAGAATAGAAGCAAATTTTAAATATTGATATGTACATTGTACAGTTGAAACTATAAAATGTAGATATCGGTATTTAGAATGTTTTCCTCTTTTAGAAGATAATTAGACGTATAGAGAATTCTCAACATACAAGCATGAATTAGGATAGTTATATTATAATGACCTTAAAATAAAATTGAATGATATGATTGTTGATTGTCTTAATTTGTAAAAATAATTACTTTGATGAACGAGAAGCAAATAGATATTCATGATCAGTTCAAAAATATTCCATGGGAATGACTATAGTTGGGTGTTTCATACCATAAGTTTCAAAATATTTGATGTGGCGCATATTTTCTGTTCAAGAAACATTTGAATCTTATAGGAATGGCACAAATGCATGAAAAATCGTTTAAAAAAATTCCCTTCTTTTATCTATGGAATGGAAATTGCGTTATGAGTTTAAAATATTAGGTTTCTGCTACTCAAATGTTTAAAGAATGTTTTATTAAACATATATGCATTTTTTTAGAACTGCTTCAATTTGAAAATAAGGACTTGATGGGGCAATGGTACTCATCCCTGTTAATAAAATGGGTGAAAAATTTAAACTTTTTTAGGAATACAGTAAGATGGGGTTACTTTGAGACTGCAGGAGTTACTTTGTGACACATAGTAATTTTTTCGTATTTGGAATATTGCGCCGCGCCTGTGATACCGGGTAGGCAAAGAACTGTGCCGACAGCTTGTCCGACATACAGAGACCCCTAGAGGCCAGTCTCCAAAGCTTCTGCGAGCCATTTGTCTTCGCTGTTCAAACCTGTTGTCAAGCTATTGACTCAAACTTTGGAAACTTTGTATGCTGAAGGCTATCACCTTATACGAAAGACTACAACAGGTAATTATTATTTATTGTTAATATGTTGGTTAGATTATGGATCAATACAACTTTTGTGTAGGGATATTTCCGAGAACATAAACTAAATATCGAAAGGTAACGGAGTTACTTTGTGACACTTTGACACTGTTACAAAACATCCCACAAAGTCGACCCACCACCTCCAGCTGCTTGATGCTACATTTTTCCGTCCTCTAAAATACCACTGGAGAGAGAAAAGTATTGACTATCTGGAAAAAAAACTACCCGAAGAAGCAGAATGTGCCGAAAGACGAATTTCCTCATCTTCTCAAAGAACTGAAGGCTACCCCAGGCACCCAAGGTCTCTTTGAAGTCAAAGATATAGATAAAGTTATCTAATATTTGTAATAGGTATATATAATTGTATGTCAAGCTTTTAATGAGTGTTTTACTGTCTAACATTGTGTCAAGTAATTTTTCCTCTTGGATTTCAAGGCGAAAATACACATGTCACAAAATAGCCCCACTCGTCGGGGCAACTTTATGGCACATTTTAACTTAAATTTCTCAATGGTAATTAAAGATCCGGGTTAGAGAAATACATTACTACGTAAAGAAAGGATGTACCGATGCTTTGCAGTTGTTCGTATTTGGCTGCTTTTAAAACTGAACGGTTGGCACAATAAAAAACTTAAAACCCGTCACAAAGTAACCCCATCGTACGGTAACGCAAAGTTTCATAAGTTTGACTCAAAACTATTACGTACATTATCAAAAGATATTAAGAGTATATGAGTGGTGTAGGATCAAAACTAGCCTTCTCCATTAGACATTTTACTTAATTTTGACTATTTTACGCATTTTTCAAGATATAAATTTGAAATTACCTTTAGAGAGATTCCCACATTATTTTTTATTAGTATGACATTAAAAAAATAGGTAAATAAGAGAGTATCCTTCATTCGATTTTGGAAGAAAATGGAGATTGCTAATTTTGATCCTACACCTTTCGTATTAAATCTGGGTTTATTATGGTAGCTATGTAGGGAAAAACATATGTGGTTTTACCGCGCATTTGTCTCAACATTTTACGCTAATAATGGAAGGAATATTTAAGAAAGAGTAAGAGAAGATGAAAATTACCAGTAATTATTTCTCTTCAAATTTTATCAAATTTATTTATTTATTAAACACCACTGCAGGAGGAATACTTTTCTTTAAAATATGCACTATTTTAATGAATAGATCCTCTAAAAATATTTTAATTAAAATATTGTTGTTACATTTAGGTATTTTTTTCTAAAGTACGTAATATTTCAAAGAATAAAGAAAATATAAATATTTGTTGTGCCATAAGAGAGGAAAACATTTTATATAAGGCTTGGAATATAAGAAGTCATTATTCGAAACTGATTTTGCAACAGATGAGTTTTAATGGCAGCTACTTTTAGCGTATTTATAAAAAGTTTGCTTCTAATTTTTTTTCTAAAACTGAGAAAACCTAATTTGTGGGTTTTAATGAAAGACGAAATCACAAAACATAAGAAGCACAAAATTTAATTAAATTTTCGTCTTTTCATATCTAAGAAAACAGTCCTTATAATATCTAATTAGTACAGGAGTTTTTTTTTCTTTCCCAATTTTCGAATAAAGTAATGAAAACCCGACTTGGAAAATTTAACGAAAAATCATCAAAGTGTTTAATTGACTATCCAAAAACAAAATCTAGAAAGACAAATAACAGTCTTAGTACCTGAAATATATATTACTCTGTAATTACATAGTAGAATTACATTGATAGCACCAGAAAAAACTGAACAACCACACATGAGTTGAGCGAATTTATTGAACATCCCTAAGGGGATGTAATTCATTCTAGAAATTAAAACTCGAGAGGTTTTAACAATAGCTCAGCAGCGAGTTTCAAGATATCTTTTTTTAAGTTGTCAATTAAAATACAGGTGTCATTACTTTGAAAATGCATCTAAAAATAAGTTGGCTCTTCACAGTGAGTTTACACATTCCTATACAATTTGACCGAATAGCTTAATTCTGAGTTAAATGAGTATAAATCAAAAGAAAATTTCAACAACTAATGTAAAACACATGCTATAATTTTCCTGACAAAATGACAATGATTTCGTTTTAAAATGTTTAATCGGCCGCCCAAATTTTCAGAAGTGACATGTCATGTGTACACAACTATTTATGTTACAAACGAGTAAACACTCCCTAAACATTCGTTCACGCTTCATGCAAAGCAATTTCTCACCCAAATTAACTCAACTCATCTGTGAAAGCGAGAGATAAGATTGCTTTGTTAGTCCACACAACCGTGAAAATCTATCGATCAGTCATACAATGCATACATTCCGAGAAAGACCCATGAGAGTCAAAATAAGTATGCACAGTTGCGACAAACAAACATAGACATGATTGCTTAAGAGTGGGTTTGATTTTTTTTTAGGTTTCGTTGACAATGATTCAGTTGGAAATAAATATTTTTACAATAAATACATGTAAACAAACAAACATGAAATAAAATGCTTTCTTTACGCTTTTTACGGAGGAGGTATAAAAAAAATAAACTACGATAGCCGTACTCAACTGTTTTTTTCTCTGGCCACATGCATGTGTTTGCTACGTTACTTGGGCCGCAACATAGTACAATATAATTAGGGGTACGTAAATTTCGCATAAAAACTATATTGAAATTTCGCAAAAAAATCTACGATGCATAAAATTTAGCACTGATTCGCAAAAAATATATAAAAATTAAAAAAATTCGCATTGATTAAAAAAAACACACCAAAATTTACCAATTGAAGGTTGCAAAAGGTTTTTACTTCTTTAAACTGATAACAGATGGCAGTACTAACCATTTTTCTGCTCATTTAACTTGAATTCATTGAATGCAAGTGAAAAACAGACTAAATTTATTCGTTTGCACTGTGCAAACGGTGCCCCTCAAAGGGTTAAGGCTAACATTGTAGTAGTTTCCCCATTATCATCCTTAAGTCTTTGCCTTCTGTCATTAATTATTGTGTTGTACATACTAAAATATCTCTCAGCCTCTACGCTATTACCGGGACTATAGATGCTTTGTATAGCTAGCTGCCTTTGCAAAGTTAGGATAGCAGCATTTCGTTGCAATTAAAATCTGTATAACATCAACTGAAGTCTCGCTTTGTTGACTACTGTATGTTATTGTCTGTGAAAATGATTGTACCGATCAATGAGCTCACCCAGTGTCATTTCTTTTAAAAATAGTAGTTTAGAGAAAATTTCCAATAACAAATTTGTGTTCAAAGATTCTTTGGGCATAATCGCGGCTACAGATGGACAAAACAATCTGCGAATGCGCTAGAAGACTTTGTTTGTTGCGTTGGATGTCGCCACGTGTAGAGTCAATTTATTTAAACTGTTCCCCTCTGCTGCTGTCTTGAGCAAAATATTGAGCTCCCGATCGATTTTACCATTCTCATTAGTCAAAATGGTTTCTGTTTTTACACCAAAATACCCTAGACTTTGGCTCTCAAGAGGCGTTCTTAAATCTACTGATGGTTAGATTTTTAGGTTCGACACGGGTACGGACAAATTGTCCGGGTCGAAAAAAAAATTCAAAAATTTCGTATTTATTTTAAAAAATTAAAATTTTACTTACTTGGATAGGTACGTATCAAAATTCTTAGTTAAAAGCTATCACTGTAGTAGTCGCCATATTATGTTCCTTAAGTTTTCGCTTTATGTCAATAATTACTATGTTGTACAAACTAAAATATTTCAGCATCTACTCTGTTAAAGGGACTATAGAGGTTTTACAAAGTTAAGGTAGCAGCATTTCGTTGCAATTAAAATCGGTATAACATCAACAGGAGTCTCTTGGTTGACTACCGTAAGTAACTGAAATTCCCTTGACTTCGGCCCTCAAGAGACGTTCTAAAATCTACTAAATTGTTCCACAAAACTTGATGGTTGATTTTTACAGTAATATTTCCATGTTCGATTTCATACGGAAAACTATCCGGGTGAAATTCGGAGCAAATCCGAAGGAGAAGGAGAGCACTCAGTTAAGACCGTGGATGGTCTTAATTAAGCAATTTTTTAATAAATTATCATTATCTAATTTCGCTTAAAAAAGCCATTTTCACTGAGATTTCGCCGAAAATTAGCAAGAAAATAATTTTCCCATTTATTTGCTCATATCGGCAAATTTCGCATTTATTCGTATCTATTTCGTAAATACGAAAATTACGTATCCCTAACTATAATTCGTAATATAACCCTTCGGTGGAAAGAAGATCCTTTACCCCGCTTAGTGGTAACATCTGCCTAGAAGTCAGATATTCATGGAATATCTCTTTCCAGGGTATTCCTAACAAGAGTTTCAGGTTCGCACAGGCAGTTAGAGCTTTTTATTTTCAACAATACTTTATTTTAAACTTCAGACAAATGAAAAGTGGAAAACAATGATTTATATATTTTATATTTAATTAACAAATCAATTGGGAGGTTAGATCATTGCTGCCTTAGAGGCAGATGTTCCCGGTTAAGAAAATCAGTCTTACACAGCCTTTTTTTAAAACAGGTAACAAAAATCAGGGTTTCGCCAAAGTCGTTCCCAGAACTCTCAAAAACTCAAAT
Organism: Dolomedes plantarius; assembly: GCA_907164885.2. Classification (NCBI taxonomy): domain Eukaryota; kingdom Metazoa; phylum Arthropoda; class Arachnida; order Araneae; family Dolomedidae; genus Dolomedes; species Dolomedes plantarius. Next base: position 193,468,627 of record OU015492.1, on the reverse strand, counting down.
CTTGAAAGATTTTCAGCCTTACTGTACATTTTATACAAAATATATGAAGAATATCTGCCTGACAGTCAGACATTTAAACATATTTTAGTGGGGATATCTGTCTAGTAAACAGACAATGTTCTAGAAAAATGGCACGTACCTGAATCATAGAAGGCCGGCGTCACGAATCACACTTCCACAGTGAAGACAAGATGTTGACTGAAGAACTTATTGACTCTCATTACCCAAGGTTGAAGGGTGGAGGCCCAGCGTTGAAAAAAAAAACCGTAGCTGCCTCAGAGGCAGATGTTCCTATCGAAAGGATAATAATGTAAAAAATAAAACTCAAAACCTAAATGTATTCAAGTATTTATTTAAAAATGAGTGGATTTTCAATGTTGAGACAAAATTCTGACAATTTTAAATAAATCACGTTAATACTTGCTACTTGCTACTCTCAATACGTCATCAAGTTAAGACTCAGTAATCCGATTTCTATACATGTTCTTCGCATATTTCCTTTAGAAATAGTGTGATTCACAAAGATACGTTGATGCGAACAACGTGAGCAGCAGGTGGCGCATTTTTAATCAGTTTTGTATTTTTAACACATACACAGCCCCGGAAGTTAAAATGATCACATCGGTATGCCAAACTTACAGATATCACCGATATGCTAAACTTACTGATTACAGCCCAAAATAACGGATATCAAGAAAAATCGAAATAATTTTGGTGAAAAAAAATCAAAAATTTACATTTTTTCCCAATAAAAACAATCGTTTTGCGCTTAAAAACATAAAGTTCTAACCTTCTGCACACGTGGCTGCAATAGTAAGAAAACAACAAATATTTAAATAAAAAAATTTCCGAGCCGATAATAGATGGCGCAGGGTGTCCGAGTTTGATTTTTTTTAAAGAACTGTTATCCTAGAGTGGCACCTACAAACATAAAGTCATTGCTGAACTGCCCAGGCAATTATATTTAACACTGAAAGATAACCCGTCATTTTGACGTCATAATACTAATAAAGACGTCCTAATGGAAAAAGTATATGAAAGTTAAAAAATATCCAGAATTATCTAACAATATTGCATTTAATTCAAACCTTGTAAAAGCAAACCCTTTCATTATTTTTTATTTATTTAGTTTTTCATGCGATTGGAGTAGTAGACTGCCATCCAGTTTTTTACAGCTCACTACGCGATATGAATACTTGAGCTACTTGATTCATTCACATTCAAGTTTGTTTACTTTCAGAATTCATCGCAAAAGTAACCATATTTTTAAAAACTGTTAAATATACAGCTAAAAGCACCCAATTTTTTTTAGTTCTGAATGTTTTATAGAAAAATAGGCTGAACAAACATGATTTGATGGAGAAGATATTAGTCTTTAGGTAAGAAAAAATTCTGATCCACATCTGAAATTGAAATTAAGCCTAACCGGCTGTTTGTTTACTGAGGGCTTCAATTGAAAGATGATTACAGCCCGGAATTGTTATACAGAGACAACGGCTATTATATATATAATGATATGCAATGATACCGAAGCTCACGGCACAGAATGAAAAGTTTTTTAGACCCGCCGATGATGCTCATGGAAGTGAACGTGTTAAGGCTCATATTTTCAAAATTATATTTATAAATTCACCGGCCGGATGATGACTGTGAGTGTTTCGAGCCGGACATAAAAGCTTGTTGGGCCGCAGTCGGAGTACCCTTGACCAAACATGGTAAAATTTGATCCTCTTTACTTAAAGTGCCTTAGTTAAAATATTTTTACTTAAAAAACGCGAAGCGGTTAAGACGCAGGTTGAAACGCAGTTAGGAGAAATATGTAAGTTAGTTTCAAGAACCTTCCTTAGCAGATAGATCATTCTAACGTAGCTATAAAAGTGAAAAACATAAGAAATGAAACACTAAAAAAATGAAAATGAAAATTTTGCCTATAGGATATTTTAAGGAGTACATTGAAGGTTTTATCTTTACATATCTACAAAGGATAAAAATAAAGATATTAATCCCATTTTCCAATAAACATTCTACTGGAAAATTAATTTTTGAAATATGAATAAATTTAATTTAAATTCTAACAAAAATAATATGAAAGGCGGAAAAGAATAGATGATTTTGCTAATAGCCGAACAGTCTGACGTTTAAAAAAACATAAATACATAAAAGTTAAGAAATTGTAGCCTTTAAAATAATTTGCAATTCAATTTTTCCTTTTATTTGCTTCTTGCACAATGAGGATTTTGGACTTATTAATTCCATTTCAACTTATTCAACAGGCAAAAATTATTTTTTATGATCGCATTTTAAATTTCATTATTACTGTTAGAATTTACTGCAATAAATGTATAGGAATTTTATTTTCAAGTTCCCAATGATTCACATTTGATAATCTGGTACTAAACACCGTAACTTCGAGGATTCTGCTTTCGGGTATTTTTCAAGAGTACTGCAAATGCCTCACGGTGTCTAAATTTATGAATTAGAAAGGCAAAAAATATCTATTTACATACCTATCAGAGAAATATTTCATAATAAATCAAACCGATCGATAAATAATTTCCCGCATATTTCCCTATTACATTTTTATCAGGATATTTATATAATGCTACCACTTTATCGTGACTTAAAAAGAAGGGAATACTGGAAAGAATTGCTTTTATCATCGTTCGTCTCTGGATTGGAAAACTTTGGGAGAATTTCTGCATTTAAATTATTCCAGCCTATGGGCCATTATCGAAAATCTTCGCAGATCTCACAAATCTAATGTAAACAGACGAGATGTTATCTTACGTTTCTGATTCAATATCAGTCAAGAATAAATATTGTCAGTGGTAACATACTACAGGCAGAAAATGCGGTATTGCTTTCTTAAGAGATTTCGATATTTGGATTGGGGCCCGAAAATTTCAGCTTTTATATTGCCTATTTATTAGTTTTTACAGAGTGTGGTATTAGAAAAATGTGACAAAATTAGACGTTAAAAAAATAGACATGTGCTCTTTCTAGAAATCAAATATCGATTTGGTTTAGGAAACATTTTTCGAGTAGAAATATGCTCGGGCCCTTTATCATATGTTTTCATGTACTTGGAAAGTACTACTAAAAGGACAACCCTAAATCCATATATGGGAATATGTCTATAAACTTGCCAGAAGCGCTAGCTCATATATGTCAAAACAGAGAACATTGTTAAAAAGTAACTCTGAAAAAAGAATATATATATATATATATATATATATATATATACATGAGGCGGTGAAAGACTAAGTAGTGTAAGTCACATCTTCAACTTTCTTTTATTTGAAGGCAAAAATGTAATCTCCACGTTCAACTTATAAACTTATATTTGAATTGCAAATAATTATTATTTGAAATATTATAATTATTATTAAGAATTATAATTTGTTCAATTTATAGTGGAATTTTTTGTTGTTTTTACAGTAAAAGGCTTTGGACTTACACCACTTTGCCTTTCACCACCTCCTATATATATATATATATATATATATATATATATATATATATATATATATATATATATATATATATATATATATATATATATATATATATATATATATACAGGGGGATTTTTATTAAACTGACACTACTCAGAGCCATCTGTAGCACTATCTATCAACCAGAATTCCACCAAATTTGATAGAGGAACTAAGGACGACATGGGAAAGTGTTTCCATGAAGAAAAAAGTTCCAAAAGTCGCCTGTAGGGGAAGATATGGCACTGTTGTTGTCGGCGCACTCGAGAATTTGCACGAAACGTAAGTAAAACATAAAAATGCAAATTCACGACTACGTAGTCGACAGCAGAGCCAGCATTTCGTATATAAAGATAAGGGGTGAATACCGGAAAAGTTATAATAAGCAGACAAAGGAATAATAAAAATGCTTCACTGGAACACCTTTTTATGCAGCAAATCCACTTCTCCCTCTTTCAATTTGACCACCATCTTGGTGGACGACGCATTTTATCCTGAACACTACGTTCTCAACGGCCGAGCGTAACATGTCACCAAGAATGTTCATCACAATCCAGGATATGTTGACCTTTAGGGCCGCTAAGTTTGAGAATCCACCAAGACACACTTTGGACTTTAAAAAACCCCACAGAGCGATGTAACATGGGTTAGGTTCGGGGAGCGAGGTGGCCTTGCAAGCGGAAAGACTCGACTGGTGACCCTTTCATATGTAAATGAAGAAAGGGTCAATTAATAATCGCAGAAATAATTGCATGGAATCTTTCCAGATCAGGCCATATTTAGAAAACTCTTAAGCAAAGCAGAAGCCAAGGACAAAAGTCTAGTTTTGATTCAAATCATTTACTTTAAATATGTTAAAAAAGATCAAAATAAATAAACGTCACACAAAATCTTTTTTTCATTATATTTCCATAGTAGCCTCACTGAGTAAACTGACTTTTCTCTAAACATTATTGCTTCGAAAAAGTTTTTCGAAAAGAATTCCGAGAAATTCAAACGGCACTTTTCTTCATATATCAATGTTTGCTTTTCAGACGAATGAGATCCTGATAAAAAAAAATTCCTCTTTCTGATACAAGTAATTTCAAAGTCTCTCTTTCAACAGCTGTAAACGATTGCAAAAATTCTCAGTTTCAAATACATCTAAGATAAACAAACGCAAAATCTGTCTTAGAGCCTACAAAGAATACACATTCATTCCTAAGAGAGATCCTATTTCATCTTCATTTCGCGATATTTTTTTTGCAAGTTTCTTTCATGGCGAAGATGATACGCAATCACCCAAAATTTCAGACAAATGTCATGCGATGCGCATATGAGTGAAGATAATCACAGAAAATAGAAAGCGTAAATTCAGTTTTTGAATGAACTTTGTGCTATTAAAAATGGTGCAAGAGCTTTTGCAAAATTTTCTCACTGAAGTACACGCTTCTATTTGTAGAGAAACTTAATGTACTTTATACAATTAAAATTTATTGTGCAATGAATCTGCTTGACTTAATGATGTAAATTAAATATTGCTATCTCCAAAAACTGAAAGGTAATAATTTATAATTTTTACGTGGTATGGTGGGAAGGTCATTGAGTGAAAAGACTGGTCCGTTTACTGTAAGGATTAAAGAGAATCATGGGGATCTTTTGCAACACTGTGGATAAAGACGAAGGAATTTATAGTTTATAATCGATTTCAAATGGCTTTAAATACTAATATATATATATATATATATATATATATATATATATATATATATATATATATATATATATATATATATATATATATATATATATTAATATTAATATATATGAATGTATGTATGTATATATATAATGGCTTTCCTAATCTTTTAATTTATTTAATTACCCTTATTAGCTATGGCGTCATATTTTCTTTAGTCTTAAACTAGGGGCAATAAACATACTGATATGTTATGCTTCAAAAGTTAATTCAATTTGGAAGAGGAAATTACCAAACTACAACGCAGAGTAAACATCATTCTACTACATCAATTTTGAATGAAATTTATTTAAAAGCAAAACACTTTTCTCTAGCCTTTAAAGTATATCTCATTTTAAATTTTAATGTACGTCAAGAAATCAATCTTTTAGATTTATAATTCAATTTGTGTATTAAATTTATTCGATTTACAAAATTAGTTTTAATATTTTTTTCACCACATTCATATAGTGAAAGGCATAAGTACATATTTCATTTACGAATAAATCAATAACAGTATTTTATATTTCATCAAATTTAAATTTCGTTAAAAGGTAAGATAGCCAGCAAAAGGTTTTAGTTCATAGTTAACTTGCTTGCTGGTAAATGGCATTTAAAATACACAGTATATAGAGAATCTATTTTCACTTCTACCCAGACTTGGGTGTATATAATTTGAAGTGGCACTCTATTTGAATTTGAAGCAAACACAGTTTATACATGAAACAATGTTTATTGAATTCGTTGCACATATAATTGGCTTTTACAGCAATAAGCATGCGTACTACTTGTACGGAATGTATAAACACAGCTTTCAAGAACAATATATTTTTATACTCACGAACAGTAAGTCAAACGAGCAGTACTGCCATGTAAACTTCTGGCCCGCTAAGCACTAGCGCAGGTTACACCTTTTCAACCTTAACAACCTCTTTTTTTATTAATGACGCTGCGTGGTATTTATACTAAGCGCGTATGCCGAAATTAGCATATCTAAAGCAGCTTCTTTAATTCATTCATTCAAAAGTTCGATTCTTGTGAATCGAATCTTGTGTATACCTTACACTGGCCTCCCTCGAAAAAAAAATTAGGTAACTGAGGTCTGAACGGCTTCAGTTAACTAATTGAAAACGCGTGCTGGTCTGACTTTTTACATAATGGGTGGCAAAGTCAAAAAAACCTTCCACACGTTGTGTGGGGGAAAAACGCCACTACCATTTTACAAAACTAACCCCGAAGGGTCCAGGTGACACCATCAAACAGTGGATTTGCAGAGTTGCGGATACTGGGCTGCCAACTGCGCCCTAAAATATCTATTTTAATTAAAAGTGACAACACAATTGCACAGCATGACATTTCTTGACTGTATCTGCTCTCCCCCAATTTATAATGTACATGTGTTATTTTTTGTGAAGTTAGTACATTAGTGGTTAATTGGTATATTGTGCAGTATGTATTTTTTTCCTAGTCACTACATGTCCCCTTCAAAAATTTATAAAACAACAGTATGTCTTTTTTTTTTCAGTGCCTCACCACTTCCCCTCAAAATGTTTACAGTATATACACTGGGGGAACTGCAAACCAAATTGGTTCGGTTTTATTAAAGGGTGGGAGTTAGAATAAGAAAGTTGATACAAGACTTGTTCCTCATGAATGCAGCAACTTCCTTGCACCAGTCTGTCCAATCCGTGGAACCTCTCTTGATGGTCGCAGTCCTAGTAAAGGGGTTCGTTGACCGTGTGGGCATCCTTTGTGCAGCAGGTCGTAGGTCCTGAGGCGCTGGTCCGGCTTGACGATGGACAGGAGGTCTCTTGGGAGGAGGCCAACCTTGCTGGGCGGCTGATATCTTGCGTTTCCTGTACTTATGCAAAGGAGCTTTAAAATTGTCATCTATCCTTTTCATAACCTTGTGTACCTTATGTGTGCCACTTTCATCCTTTGATAGAGTTTTTGTAGTGCACACGTTACATTGCTTCGTACTTTTGCTTGTATCGGTATTAGATTTTAATGCAGATTCTATTTTTTCAACAACCTGACTCTGCTTTTCGTATTTGTGCTTATACGACTTCTTGTTTACCGCCTTAATTACTTCAGTATTAGCAGTTTTAATTCTGGAACCTGAAGGCGCTTTTTCTCGTTTTTTATCCCCCTTAACTTTAGTTTTATCCTCTTTTGACGAAAAAGTCTCTTTGAAACTTGCGACATCAGAATCGTTATCATTTATATTCGTTAACACTGCTTCAGTTTTAGGAAGATTAAGCTTTTCGTACTGGTGCGTTTTAATGCAACCTGCGTCTATAACTTCCGAAGCATCAGCTAAACTACTTACAGTATAACTCTGTGTCAACTTTTCATCCTGACTCTCAGTATGGTTTTCATGTACTTTATTTAAAACCATATTATCAACCTGGCCTACAGCATCCTCATTCGGATGGAAACTTGAAATAATATCATCATTACCTAGCGAGTTCCTACTATCGTTTAAAGAATTTTTATTGTCGTCAACTAATAAGTATTCACTAACTTCCGTAACGCATACTTCGTCATCTACTAAATTTCCTTCATTAACAGATGTGTGAATATCATCTAAAATATCAGGTATAGCATTAATAATATCAGGTATAGCATTAATAGAAGTGTCAGATGATTTATTTTCTAAACCACTAGCATTAGTATCGGCACTATTTTCAGAAATTTGTACTGGAATTACCTGATCATTCCAGCTAGACTCACTTTCTTTATAAGCCACAAAAATACCCTGACTTTCACTATTCTCAAAATAATGATTACTGCTCGGACAAAATAATAAATTTGACCACACAGTTTCAACAGGTTGAACCATATCATGTGAATCAACTTGCCAGTGCAAGTAAGGTGCTTGCATATTATTTACTTTAAGTGAACTAATTTCATTATAACGCCATGCGCTTCTATTATTTTGCCTGCGGTACTGCTTACGCTGCTGGTTTGAAACTCGCGAAAAATTTTGGCGCGGTTGTATAAAACTTCTTGTACCTGAATGAGGGTACGGGGTAGCGAAGAAATGCCTATTGTCATGTTTAGCTAAAGCTTGAAGGAGGGTAACCTTGCTTGTAATTGTTTGATTATCTAAAAAATCTTGAACACTTGGCTTCAAACGTTGGATAACTATTTTTAAGATTACCGCTTCCGTTACCCCTTCTAAATATTCCTCACACTTGGAAATCTTTTCTGTAGCAAAATCTAATGCAGACTGACCTTCACGTTGCCTTAGCGAATAAATTTCCGCTTCAATTTCACTTTGATTAAAGGTCTTTGGTAAAACACTAAGAAACTGTTCCTTGAATAAAAAATAGTCAAAAATCAGATTACTGCTTTGCATGCATGTGTACCACTGAAATGCACTACCTCTTAAAGCGGCTAGAGCAATTTTAAGTTTATCCCCCTCTGGGGTGCATTGTTGCTGAAAGTAATGCTCAATTTTCTTTAGGAATTGGCTTGAGGGGCCGCCATTGAATGTGGCTTCGAATGGCGCAAAATGCTGAACCATAATTACCCGAGGAAAATTTCCAGCAGGATTTTGTTCTACAACACTCATTTTTGAAATAGTATATAAGTACTTGCAACAATTTTATCAATATAAGTACACAGTACACAGTTTTTAATTTCAATTATGTTGTTCGTTACAAATGTAACGCTAACTACCAGGGTATAGATAATTTCGGGCGCCAGTATAGAGAATCTATTTTCCCTTCTACCCAGACTTGGGTGTATATAATTTGAAGTGGCACTCTATTTGAATTTGAAGCAAACACAGTTTATACATGAAACAATGTTTATTGAATTCGTTGCACATATAATTGGCTTTTACAGCAATAAGCATGCGTACTACTTGTACGGAATGTATAAACACAGCTTTCAAGAACAATATATTTTTATACTCACGAACAGTAAGTCAAACCAGCAGTACTGCCATGTAAACTTCTGGCCCGCTAAGCACTAGCGCAGGATAACACCTTTTCAACCTTCACAACCTCTTTTTTTATTAATGACGCTGCGTGGTATTTATACTAAGCGCGTATGCCGAAATTAGCATATCTGAAGCAGCTTCTTTAATTCATTCATTCAAAAGTTCGATTCTTGTGAATCGAATCTTGTGTATACCTTACAAGTATTTCCATGAAATATTTTGGATAAACATATTAAAATGGCGGAATATGTTCTAGTCAGAAAGACACTTGTGTTATCATTCATTGAGTGAGAAGTGAGAAGTCATTGGCAAATCGAAATTTCCAATTTAATTTAGACTTTTGGGGTAAACATGATTTAACGTGGACGCAATGCAAATAAATATTTAATTAGATTATCCCAAATAACACACTACAGTCACAAATATTTGCTATCTATTTCATAATAATTATCACCACTACGGGCTACTAATGCACAACATATTCTTATATAGTCTGTTAAATACATAACAAATATTTTAATTTCAGGAACGTTCGTTAGAAATATTAATTGCTTTTCTGCAATATAGATATATACAGAATAGTACTGTCTATAGTTCTCTAATAGAGCTACACACACGTTCACTTCTAAGTGTTTATTAAAAACCGTAAAATAATGCATCTAAACCTCAAAGATAAGTTATAGATTCCAAGTATTTTTGGTGAGTAATAATTTTCTTCTTCTTTTAAAGATATATTATGGAACTAGTACCACAATACTGTACTTCAGAAGTGGAAGGTGAGCAGTGATTTTTGGAATGTGCCCCGAGTTGGCAGACCCACGAAACTGGGAGATAGAGGCCGATGGGTATTGTCCAGAGAAATTCGGAAGAACCGCACCAAACCGATCACCTAGATACTCCAGGAGTTTCAACAGACATCCGGGAGTGTTGTTTCGATGAATACCTTCCGTAGAGAGGCACATCTACTTGGTTTTCAGGTTCGTGCTGCCACCCATAAGCCTTTGATCACGAAGTCCAACCGCGTTGCTCGGTCAATGTGGTGAAAAGCACGTCGAAAGGGGATCGTCGATCAATGGAAACGGGTTCTCTGGAGCGACGAATCAAGTTTCACCTTCTACCAATCGGATGGCATTGACTGGGTCTGGCGTCTGCCTGGAGAACGCCTCCTGCCAGAATGCCTTGTGTCCACAGTAAAGTTTGGCTGACGTGGAATTATGGTCTGGGGGCGTTTCTCCCTTGATCTCTTTGACCTTTGATTCTCTGGGACCCTTGATCCCAATACATGGTAAGCTAAACGCCTACGCCTACTGCGCTATTCTGGATGTCAATCTGCTGTCTACGTTGGGGCAGTTATACGGGTTGGACCCATGCTACTTCCAGGAGACAACGCCAGCTGTCATGTTGTGAGGTCCACCATGGATTAGTATGGTGACAATGGGGTTAACCGAATGGATTGGCTTGCCCAGATCCCAGACCTGAACCCTATTGAGAACCTCTGGGACGAGTTGGATCGCCGAATTAAGGGGTGCAATAACCTTCCAAAATCGGGGAAGGAATTTACGTGTTTTCTCCAATGCGAGTGGAAGAAAATACTACTAGCCGCCATACAAGGACTTGTGGAAAGCATGCCCTGGAGGGTTGAGGTTGAAATTGCCTCTCGTGGAGGTTCACAGTTGGTAATTAATACATACCAACTATTGAATATGAATAAATTTAGTTTTTCTTTTCTGTCACAGGTGTCCATATACTTATTGGAAGATAGTGTATGCGAGTTAATTTTTTCAGATTAAGTGTTCAAAACGCATCATGTGTAGAAAGTAAATTGACTTTGAAACATCTAATGAAGAATGATAATGCATTTAATGGGAATGTGAAAATTCAACCACATTTTTAGCTCTGAAGAATCAGGGATTATGTTTTTTTATTCTTTAAACCTAATTTATAATTTGCGGTCCTTTATGAAATTACCATCTTGTGCAATCTAAACACGTAAAATGTTGAGGACTTTGCAAACCAAAGACTTACCTAATATCTGTCTAATTACTGATAGCTTAAATTCATTATATCTGAAGGAGCATATAGCAACAGACAGTGGAAAATAATTAAATGAATTACAGAGAGGAAAAACCAAACAACAATTAAAAAGAGGCTTGGACGTCAAATGATCTCCGATTAAATTAACTTCACAATATGTGGATGAATATTTATCCGAATGCATGAAAAATGCTATTATACGGACTACAGTTCAAGAGAGAAATTTTAGGAAGGTCTGATCTTTACATTTATAGTTTAATGAGGAAAACTGAAGACACGAAAGAAGGAAAACAATAATTTAGGAGCATGAAAGACTTTAGGAAGACACAACTATTTAGTATATTCCACAATTTAATTAAAGGGGTGGCGATATGTTTCGAACCAATTAATAGTTCACTGTCATGCCGAGTACTACAAAATGTGATTATCACTGACAACAGTCCCCAAATTGTTTAAATTGGGCATTTATGCCTACCCTTTTAATTTCATTGGGGAAAATAAGAAGTTTTGTTTTATTGTTTTGCATTTTCCCAAAGTTTCCTTTAAGTCATGAAAGATTCGTTGATTGAAACTATAATAAATCGTCATCAATGTACATCGAAGAATAAGCTAAGAATTTTTCATTCAAACGGTTGAATTATATAATAATATAAAAAGTAATAATAGTTTAAATACCCCCAAAAACAGCAAATCACTTTCTTATTCGTGTTTCAAAATGCAAAATGGATTTTTCTGATGGTAATAAGTTACAATTATGGTCTGTCAAAAATATTTACATAATGTTTCTTTTGAAACGGTTCTATGGCTAAATTAATATTTCGTAGTACAAAAAACTTTCGCATATCAAATATTATACGATTCAATTAGTTTGCACACAAAACTTACACGACTAATGTATTTATAAAGGATTTTCATAATGATATTTAACTTAAAAATTCATTGAGAAAATGCATGAATTTGAAATTTTTATGTTTTAAACAAAGCTTTAATATGTCATGGCATTTTTTTAGGCGCATAAGGATAATCAATAATTACTGTATAGTTAATTATGAATTTATTAAATTTGCACTGTTCTAGAATAAATTATTAGGACGAAAATAAAAGGTTCCAAGTGATGCATATCTTGCTTAATCTTTCTTAATCTGTTGCTTTTTTAAACGTTTTCTTAAAACTTAAACTAATTTTTAATATAAACGCGAAATTAGCAATTTAAATATTAAACTACTGACCTTTAGTAGGATAAGAATTTCCCGTTGGCAAAATTTTAAGAAGATTTTGCATAATTAATATTGAGTAAATTTTACAGTCTAAAAAACTGGACTACAGAAGAAGGAAAATTTCTGTATTAGCAAACAAATCAGTAATAAAAATACGTAAACATTTACTCAAAACTTAAGTCTAGAAAATTATCAAACTTTTTTTGGTGGAGGAAATCTAATTTTCTCTCTCTAAATCTTTAGCATACATTTTTCATCATGTGTTAGACACACATATATATATATATATATATATATATATATATATATATATATATATTAATATACTTAAAAAAATTTCTGCGTGCCAATTTACTGATTATATTGTTATTAAGAGAACAGAAAATAAATGTACTAGAAATAGGACGTGATTAAAGCAAGAAATCCCACTATTTAAAAACTGTAAAACCGTTATGACTGATGTCTTTATATTTAATAATAAGGAAATAATATTCTGCTTTGGGCTAAATGTTTGATTCCATAGTGTTCACTTAATTACGACAGGTTTGTGGTAAATAGCTTCCGTTCTGTTGAGACGTAACTTATCATGGATAAACAGTTATTCATAGTTATTCAGATTGGTAACATATGCTTTAAAAAAACACAAAAACTTTATTTGGCAAGGTCGTGTTTCTTATTATCACTATTATTTATTTGGCACTATTATTTATTTTGGCATTATTATTTATTTGGCAAGGTCACTGGTACCAAAACTTAACAAAAACGTACGTAAACTATGGATTGTAGTAGACAAGGGAAGTGGTGAAAATGATACCTGAGAAATGTAGAGGAGTATTGAATCAATTTGAACAAATGAACCTTCCAGGGTAATGCACCAGATTAAAATGACCGCGGATTCAGACAATCAGTAAAGTCTGGTTGGAGAAGCATGTCCTACGTTGGAGAATACATTGAAAATACGAGTGTACTGCGGCTTATTTCTTTACTGATGACATGACGTAAACTTACTTGTTTAGAGGTTTTCAGCTGACTACTAAGACATGTATTACTTACCAAGAATTAAGTAAAAATGTTATGAGGAGAGTCCAGATTATGTCAATTGTGTCATTAAAAAGTGAAAATGTGATGAGTTGGTATAATTAATCAATATTTATTATCATACAAATAACTAATGTGTGAGGAACCAATAGCACGAGGCAAGTAATTATGGATACATGGTGTGCTATGTAAATATTTTGCTGATATAGATAAGATTTCCGTTGTTCACAGATATTTGCCGAGATCTGTTTAAATTTCCCGTCTTACTCGTACTACAGACATCCATGAGCTATTTTTCGATGTCTATGGTACTGGTACTTTATTGGGAAATCATACAAGGTGACATATTGACAGTGTTTTGTGAAATGGCTTATGGAAAATTCCAGTTGCGTACAAACATAGATTATCGAGAGTCATCCCCTTTGAACCTTCAAAAAATCGAATTTTATTTTTTTGCATTTTTAGAATATTTGCACATTTCTGAATCATTTAAATCAAACCGTGTTTAAATATTCCTACTAGAACATTAAAAACAATGACATGAAAGAATCAGTTTCAATGGAAACATTACCATTGAGGGAAATTTAATAGCCTTTTACTCGTAATGATCATTTTCATGCTTGCGCTCACTGTATAAAAGAAACTACTGCAGATATTGCTTTCATATTTTCACGATAGGTGTATAATGATACCAAAAATATGTCAAAATCTACCAAAAATATGCACGTAATTTTTTCTTAAAAAATTATTTCACTATGAATTTATAGCTTTTGACTTGTAATTTTAATGGACTTTTCCAGTTTTTTTTAAAATCTGATTGTCCTGGATAAAATATTTTTGAGTGTTTTAAAATTTAAATAGGTGTAGAAATATACCTAATGTTTTAACATCTCAAAAATTCAAAAATTATTACTGAAACTGAGTAAGTGTTGTTGTAAGTCTACGCGTTTTGTGTCAGTAAAAATTTTAAATTTTCAGAAAATACACTCACTTCTTACTTAATAAATATAATTCTTATTTACTTGTAATAAAATTAATTCAGGAAACATAATCTATAATGTTTAGAGAACTAATACTGAAAACTTCATATATAATGGACAATAACAAAAAAATTATAAAAGTTCGACAAAAAAGCAAAAATTCTTTGTTTTCAAATTGTCTAAAGGTGATGACTCCCCTTAAAGGTTAACATTATATTAATGTAATCAAATATTAATTGTATGCATCTACGAGAGCTGGGAACTGCCCGCTGTAACAAAAATGGTATTTCTTCTGTTAGCAAGTTGTACATTGCTCTCTAAAGACGTGGTCACAGATTCGCCTTGTTACTTTTAGTCTTTTTGTTGAAGGTGATAATAAAAACGTAAGTATTTTTAATAGCATCGATATTTACCGGAACTTTTTTTTTCAAGAACCCCTATATCTTATAGATTCTTAAACTGTGGTCCGCAGATCCCTGGGGGTTCGCGTAACCATTACCAGGGGTCCGCGAAACAATTTGGACATTAACAATCTATACTTGAACAAGATATTCTCATGTAATTAACATGCGATATGTCTTTGAAACTACAATTCAACAAAACTGAACTCACAAACTTTTGGTTATTTCTCAGAACTTATTAACCTGCACTTGCAAATGAAGCCCTCCAACATTTTATTCTGTTCTGCACAACATATTTATGTATACAGGCTTTTTCGGTACTGTTATATATATGAAATCAAAGTATAGAAACAAACTCAATGTAGAAGCGGACCTCAGAATAAAACTTTCCAACATAGAGCCTGACATTGGGGTTCTGGTTTCAAGAGAACCACTGCACCCATCTCATTAAGTAAAAATCATTTACAGAAAACATATTATAATAAGATAGATTTATTTTGACCAATATTTGACCAAGAAATGTTTATATGAGTTTAATGTATTATGATTTGTAACTTTTTAAATGCTTTTTACTACTGTTTTTATTCATTTTATGTTTTTTATTCAATGTCCTAATAAAAATGTTCGTCTCTATAAATGTGCAAGACCATTTATTAAAATAACCAGTGAACATTTTTACCAATATTTATTATAACGTAGTGGCTATGAGATTATTGAGCCAGAAATTAAGTCTCAAAAACGACTTAAAATACCTATAGTTGGATGGGGTACACAAAAAGAAATGTTGTTCAAGAGGGGTCCTCGAACTACATAAGTTTAAGAACCCCTGTCCTATATCATATATTCCCCCTTTGAGTTTCATACAGAAATAAACAAATAAATTGTTATATCTTTGGCAACCACTATCCCACATGGCACAGAAAACTATAACAACAAAGCTTCTCTCTTTATCAGCAGCGTTGTGCCTTAATTTATAAAACATGTTCCCACAGCAGAAAAACCATTTTGTTGTGAGAGCAGTTTTCCGTATCCCACATTCCACGTGGGATTTTATCAATCATTAACTCTGTATGTTGTTATTTAATGAATGCTGACAAAGGCGGTTTTAACGTCTTCGAATTGTATCCCAAATTACCGTAATTACAACTGGGAAAACATAAACATCAGACCACTGACCTGCCTTTTTCGAAAGCAATCCATGTTAATGGGAATCGCTTTTAATCATTTAGGTTACTGCTTGTTTGATGGTTTCTTTCGGAAGAGCTTTCGTATTTTATGATGCATTATTCAATTTTTCTCAGCCCTCAGAAAGATTAGTTAAAGTTAACTTAAAGTCAATTTTTATTTCGAAGTTATATGGTACTATAAACAGGAAGAATAAGAATATCTCATAAGGGATCTGTTATTCAAAATTACAAATTTACATCTAAAATAATACCTTTATTCGTCATAATACAAGGGTCGATTAAACGCAATAACCAGTTCATAAATTTATTTTTCTTTACACAAATTAAATCTCAAATACGTATTGTTGTATATGTATGCATATTCATCAATGGATTAACTTGCGTCAAACGAGTCTCATGTTAACTAAATCTTCAATTTTTCGACTGTTTGAATCATTTGACTGACAAGAGCTTTATTTTCTGATTTAAAACTATTGAAGATATTTTGCTTCAAGTCATATCATTTATATGAAAGTCTCTTTCAAATATTTGGACATTGATACTTATTATTGTTTGTGAACTTGGTTCTGCTTTCCATTAATTTAGGTATGTAATTTAGGTTAGGTAGGAACGTTTTTCCAGACTGGCGTAAGGCAGTCTGCACTGTAAGCTATATCTACATTGACCCCCAGTGAAATCCCGACAAACCATGGATGTTTCTGCGATGACTCCTTAGAGGAAGGAATGTTTGTTTACCAATAGGGTACTGCCATAAAGAAGCCAGGAGGAATTAATGGTGGGTATGGGTAAAAGTGCATATGATTAGTGCCTGCCACAATGGAATTGCAAAACTTTTCTCCGTATTTTAAAACGCTTTTCGTACTCCATTGTTACTAGATGTGGTAGAAGATTAAATGATTACTAACTCATGAGGAAAAGAAAAAAATTTTTAATTCGGTACAATTATGTCAATACGTCTGAGCGTTATATGGATGAAATACTGGGAAATAATACTAAAAAAATATACAATGGGTTGTATATAACTTATAGAATTACTCTTGTATGTTTACATTCGAGTTACGAATAATCAGAAAAAATGAATTTGTTGTAGATACATAATATATATATATATATATATATATATATATATATATATATATATATACGATACATGGTCCCCAACTATATCCGTTACACCCCCCTTAACGTCTAAACGGTAATAGCTTAGGCCCTAAAGTTGATGTCTAGGTATAGTAAAAAGGCCATAAGCTACTCGATGAGACAGCTTACAACGCCATCTATTGGCAAATTTTGGAATTAGCTTTTTTATCTCAAAATCGGTACGAGATACGGGAAAAAAGTCAATTACAAAGTTGTTCAGCATCATAAATTTAGTAAGAAAAGACACCTTGCGTACATTAATACTTAAAACAGAATGTAGAAAATAAACTTTTGTTTGGTCACGATTTCAAAAATTGTCATGTCATAAAGAGCAGAATAAAGAAACTGAGACACTTCCTTATCTTCAGGATCATTTATTTATGTTGCTGAAAATGCTCTCCATGAGCCACTATACACATTTACATTCTGGACTGGATTTCTCGTTGCACATTGTGCAACATGGCAGGTCTTACGGAGGCACAATCACCAGTAATGCGTCGTCGAAGATCCTACAATGTTGGTGGAGAAGTCGCACAAACCTTCCCTTTTATGCGTCCCCATAAGACGAAGTCCAATGGGGTCAAGCGCGGGTGCCACTCTTCGAAACCACCATACCGGATGACTTCATTCTCGAATGCCTCCATTAGGTACTGCTTAACGTTTGATGTCTTATGCGGAGGGGCGCCGTCGTGTTGGAATCATACATTTCTTAGTTGGTGCAACGGTAGATTATCAACAAAGTCGGTTATTACATCATGCAGAAGTTCTAAGTACCATTATCCCGTTAACTTTCCCTCGTAAAATACAGGTCCTATGAGCCTGTCATGAAAAATCCGCACCAAACATTTATCGACCAGCGTACTTGATGTCGAACTTCGACAGCATATCTCGGATTTAACATCGACCAGGTACGAATGTTCTGTCTATTCCACATTCCTTTACGCGAAAAACATGCCTCATCTGTCCACATTATGTCTGCTAGGAATGTTGGATGAACCTCTAAGTTATTAATCACAAAGTAGCACAAGGTGTAACGTCTCTCAGAATCTCTTGGCAGCAATCCTTCCACGGGTGTGGATCAGTATGGATGAAAACCTAAATCATTGAGGATTTTCCGAACTTGGCTTTTTAAGAGGCCACAGTTGTCACTGATAATTTTTGTACTGCTCTGAGGATGGGCGAGAGAGCAGCACATATGTTAACACATATTTCTTTTGCACTTTGGGTCCTACGTTAACGAGGTATACGAACTCGAGGTCGGCTGGTCAAGCAGCCAGTCTCCCTTAAACGTTTTACAAATTTTACGATGGTCCGCCGTGTACGATGCGGGCCTGCAGAAATCGTTCCCGATACAGCCTTGCAGCTGCTTTTACCTAAAGCAGCCTTGCAGCTGCGTTAGGCAAATTCTCCGTAAATTAATATCTCGCAATACTCTGTAATGCCAATTTTTTCCATAACCCACAGCTTTAACATACAACCCAGCAAAAACATACGTTTTATACTACACTAGTCTCTGGTGAACATGTATAATGTTCCATCCTCATTTTCATAATACATGAAATCCGGGTGATTTTTATACCAGACAGGGTTGTTTACTGTTTTCATAGTCCAGAAGTTTTCATAGTTTGTAGGAACATTCAGTAAAACTAGCAACTGGTGGAGACAGAAGCATGGCCCTCATGAATGCGAATCGCTTGCGTCTCCCCTGCGCCACAACACAGGCTGGTATTTAGTCCTCGACGTGGTCTTTTCGAGCTTCGCTCGCGTTTCATGACGCCGTAGTGTTGAAAATCAAGACAAAACAAATGTTCATTTTTAACTTTCTGTTTTGAGTATTAATGCGCACAAGGTGTCTTTTCTCACTGAATCGATGATGCTGAAAAACGTTGTAATTGACTATTTCCCCGTATCTCGCACCGTTTTTGAGATAAAAACGCTAATTCCAAAATTTGCACATAGATGGCGTTGTAATTTGTTTCATCGAGTAGCGCATAGCCTTTTTCTATAAGTAGATACCAACTTTATGGCCTAAGTTGTCACCTTTTAGAAGTTAAGGGGTATGTGACGGTTATAGGTGGGAACCCTGCATATATATATATATATATATATATATATATATATATATATATATATATACCCAACAAACACAAAGGCATCGGGCAGGGGTCGGAAGGTTCCGGCCAGCCGATTTCACCACTGCCGGGCCGGCGCATTAGGTCAGTATCGTTTCCGTCACGGCTGTGTCCTCTCGCCCGCGACTACCCCGTCGACTGCCGGGCCGCTTCCGGTAGGATTCGAGCCATCGTTCATCCGACTACGAACCGTTAGGCAGCCGCGATTAAGCCATCGATGCGGACAGATAGCCGGAACGTAACCGGAGGTTGACGGGCCGGTTACGGGAGCAATAATTGGTGTCGACATACCGTCATCTACCCATCTCGTAAACAGCAATGTGCCGTAGGTCCGGGCATCATGCCAGCATTCTACCAGAATCGGACCGCCGGCAGTGTTTCTAAGTTTTGCGTAGGACCCTTTTGTTTATATGCTTTTTATTATTATTTATTTCATTGACGATTAACCTCTGATATCAACCCTTTCACTTTTATTATTTTTTTGCCTTCATATTTCTAGTATTCTTTCCAGTTTTGCCTTATGTATTTTTAGGTATTACCAAATACTGATCTTTGTTATTACCTAAAAATTTACTTGTTAGAACAAAACCTCATTTTGTATTAAGATACATTTACCCAAATTTGAAAGTTAAGATAACATTAATACCAACCATTAAAGCTAAATCATCTTTCCACTCGATCTAAGGTTACAGTTTGTTTTTTTTAAATTTAGAATGAGATTATAGTATGTAAAACAGTACTACTTTAATAATTAACCCAAAAAACTTGTACTTCCCCAGTATAAAATTTATTAACATAATTTGATAAATTTATAAACATAAATTTGATACATTCTTCAAACCTGAGTAATGTGTAGTGTGTATGATGAAGCCCATCTTTGTGAGCTTGTGAAAACTTGCTCAGAAGAATTTATTTAAATTATTTTTTGGTGTAGAGTTAATAAATGCTCTACAGATAAGAAAATTATTTTTTGCATAGTTTTGTGAATTAAAGAGTAATTCATTAAATTCTTATGTCATTTTAAAAAAATATTTTCTTTTCTATTATATTGGACTTAATATCCAACACTTGATAGTACTATTTTTGAGAAATTGTACTATGATAGTAATATCTTCTATTGTAATTTTGAGAAAAATTATAGACACATGTTTTTAAATACAGAAAAGAGCTGGTTTAAAGTAAAAATAGTTTATTTAGAAAGTACATAGCACATTTACACAATTTTTTTCTATATTTTCTACAAAACAGGATCCTTTCGCTGTACCTCTGGCTCCATCTTTACAGCATCTAGGGAAAAAAAAGAAAGAGAAAATCAGTTCATAAATTTATGTGAAAGGAAAATGACTCCCATCCCCAGATATAATTTATGAATCAAAAGAATTTATTTAAATTATTTTTCTATGTAGAGTTAGTAAATGCTCTGCAGATAAGAAAATTATTTTTTGCATAGTTTTGTACATTAAAGGGTAATTTATTGTTGTAAAAATAGTTGATTGTTGAAAGTAGTTGAAAAATTCATTGTTGATAAAGTAGAATTAAATAAATCCAATTAGGAAATATAAATTCTGAGACAGGGGTTTAAAAAAACTTGATACAAAACAGCACCCAACACATGAGTGCAGTTTTAAATCTGTTGTCATTTTATTGATAACTACTTCCAAGAAGTAAATTCCTACCACATTTTTTTTGTAAAACCAATTACATACTGTGAAAACTACATCATGTAAAAAATATTTACTTGATTAAATAAATATACTAATAGAAAATAGTTATAAAATATTTGTTAAAGAGTATTCCCCTTTTCACTAAATTTCTCTCTGTACAGTAGAAAATCCAACCATGTCGATTAATTTGTTATTATAGATATAAATAAAATAGGGTAGATTGCCTTGATAAGAGTACAATTAAGTTTTTAATGTTGAGCATAATTTCAGCTCAACGTTGAAAGCTGAATCAGAGACTTGTCTATAATGACACCAAAATTTCCTCTTCACTATTGACAATAATGCTGTTGAAAGTAGAGAAACACAAGAATAAAGATTGAATGCTAAGTAAAACATTAGCATACAAAATCTTAAATTTCTAAATTTGATTACAACATGCCATAGAGAGCATTAATACAGATGCTGGGTCAGATTTAGAAATTTAAGATTTTATATAGTATTCAATCTTCATTCTTGTGTTTCTTTACTTTCAACGTGAGAGTGATTCTCGATAGTGAAAAGAAAATTTTGTTGTCATCTCAAGTCTCTCAGTCAGCTTTCAATTATTGTACTCTATCAAGGCATTCTAATCTATTTTATTTATATCTGTAATAACTAATCATTTAATTGACAGGATTGAATGTCTTACTGTACTGAGAAATTTAGTGAAAAGGGTGAATACTCTTTAACAACTAATCTATTACTATAATAATGAATAAAGTAAAACTTTATTATATGATGTAGCTTTCACAGTAATTGGTTTTACAAAAATTGTGGTAGAAAGTAATTTGGGATACTAACTTCTGCATAGTATTTTAATAGAGCATATCTTTTGTTACTTAATTGTCAAATTATGGTGGGGATCTGTGTATAAAATATTTTTTTTATTTGTGAGCAGCTGTTATTAGGGATAACCACAGTAAAAAATTATTCAAAATATACTATTTAGATTCAGTAATTACTAAACAATTGTTATGATATATTGTTTGATTAGTCTAGGTTAATTTGAAAAATGAGGTGGGTAATATTGACTAGCTGTCAATGTTGAGTGAAATGGCATAGATTATATTATAAAGCGTGAAAAAACACTTAGACTTTTTGAACCAAGCGTCTAACCCAAATTTAAGTTTTTAAAAAAATATTTTGCTAATGAGAGTATTTTCACAGATCTTAACAATGGAATAGAAAACCCGTATAGTCAACAAATTCATGGATAAACGATTCAGTTCTAAAAGCAAAAAGCCTGGTTTCTGTATACTGTTGTAACATGATTATTATAAAAGTATACAGAAACCAGGCCTTTTGCTTTTAGGGCTGCATCTTTTATCCATGACTTAGTTGACAATACAGGTGTTATGTTCCATTCCTTAGATCCATGAAAATATTTCCAATTTTAAAAGTTTCATTAAATTTTTTTTTAAATTTTGGTTAGAAGTTCGGTTTGAAAAGTTAAAAGTATTTTATTGCACTTTGTAAAATAATCTATGCTACTGCACTCAACATTGACAGCCAGTCAATCTTTCAATGCTTGCATCATTTTTCAACTTAACTTAGATAAACCAAATAATACACCATAAAAAAACCTACACACTTGCAAACATAACCTTATTATAGTCAACAATTATTTAATAATTAACTGAACCTAAATAATATATTTTGGAATATTTTTTTACTGCCCTTATCCTTACACTTTATAATAACAGCTGCTCACAAAAATATATTTTATATGACAGATCTCCACCAAAATTTGACAATGAAATAATAAAATTAAATACTAGGCAGAAGTTAGTATTCCAAATGACATTCAACTACCTATTAGCTCATCAACGAATAATCTAATACATCTAAAAGCAATATTATTATTATTATTACTTCTGTAAGGAATTATGAATGAACATCTAACTACTTCTCATGAAATTCTGATAATTAAATTAAAAAATTTTTAACATTAACTATCAAGAGTAAAATAACCCTTGGCATTTTATATCTTTATAATATAAAAATATAAAATTTTTTTTGGTAAGCAGTTATGATAAAAGACTTTCACAAGAGTCACGGTTAACTGAAGTCCCTGAACTGCACTTTCAGACATACCTAATACTTTAATAACATGCTTGCCAGCTAAAAATATAATGAATAAAGGAAATCAATATCAATCCACAAATTACTGCAACCAAAGTTTATGAAAATGTTCGGATTAGCGTATAAAATATACAAAGAGAAATTTGAAAATTTGAGTTGTTTATTAATTAAGAATTATGTAATAAAAATATTTTTTATGGTTTTTCATAGAAAAATTCAAATTTAAGTACAAAAAATAAATTTAAAAAAAATATATTATCAACTTTGTGATTTTGCCCACAAGTTCACTGCTGAAAAAAATAAAGGATATCTAGAGAATAAAAAAAAAAATGGGTTCAGTGAGGTTAAAATGAACTTACAGATTATGAATCGAGCACACTGCCAAGTGAGTTGTGGAATCTTTTCATGGAAATCACAATGAGGTGAAGATTGAATCCAGTTTCAGAATTCTGTAAAGAAACCAATATTTTCTTACAATGCCATAATAAAAATTAGAGTGATTTGTGACACCAAGAAGCATTGAAAAGCAGAGTTCATTATTTATTTATTTATTTTACAAATGCCACACACTACCAAAAATAGCACCTATGCAATCAGTGCACGTGCTCTCCAATACTTCTCAACAAGATCAGTAAAACGTTTTAGTGCAGAGCACTCGTCTATTTGCTTATCAGTGAAATAAAAAAGGTAGTATGACCCCCTTACATGTATACTTTGGACCATAGGCGTAGCGTGCTTCTAACATTTGGGACGGATACAAATTGAATTCAGCTAGGGCCCTTCTCAGCGCATTGACTACCGATCAATCCTTAAAATTTGAAATATGATTTTTTGAAATTGAGTAACAATAGAATTGATGTTTGAGTAGTATTCAAAAAGTTATACAATGAGAAAAATAAATGTAATATAAATAAAAGAAGAAAAAAAATGTAGCATGCTTCTAACATTTGGGACGGATACAAATTGAATTCAGATAGGGCCCTTCTCAGCGCATTGACTACCGATCGATCCTTAAAATTTGAAATATGATTTTTTGAAATTGAGTAACAATAGAATTGGTTTGAGTAGTATTCAAAAAGTTATACAATGAGGAAAATAAATGTAATATAAATAAAAGAAGAAAAAAAAATGTAGCATCGAATTTTTGTTATGGATCATATCATTGTTAAAAACTATGTTAGGGCTAAAGACATAATCGGTATTTTCAGTGTCACAGTTTGAAAAAAATGGGAAAAAACCAACTTTTTAAAAAGTTTTCTACAATTTTCTGATTTAACTGAACCAAAAATTTCTCCTCACATGAATTTTCAAATCAGATTAAGTGAAAATTACACATAATGGAATATGCACTGAGCATATAATTTAATACCAAAAATTGCCTGGTGATTAAAAGTTGAGAAGTAATCAGACTTTCAATGTGCTGAATATGTTTAGCACAATATTTAAATAAGACTTTAATATACATGAACTAGATTACTACCTCGCAAAACTTCCAAGAAACAATTTCAACTAACTATTGTATAACTTTCCATATAATTTGGCTTTCCATAAAACTCCAACTGATGTTCAGAATCAGTTGAGTTATTTTTCAGGCACAACTTTATCAACATATTTAATTATGAAACTTTGAGAAAGTAAAGACAATTTACAATGCATTTCCCCCCATTTTTTAAACAGCTAAACAAGATGCTCAGTGGAATTTTAAAAAATTTAGTACAAATTTAGTACAGGATCAAAAATATAAAATAATGGTCTATTAGGATTTGAAGGATGATTATATACTTAAACAAGGGGGGTAGCAAAATAGGATATTGTTTAATAATAAAGTCAGTTGTTCAGTCAAGAAGTCAATTATTGTATTTTGATGATCAGAAATTTTATGTCTTAGAACATCAAGCAATTCAATTACCACATTTAATACATTTTCACCATCACTCATTACTGTTTTCATTTAATCCAAATTCTTTATATAAGTATTAAGACTTAAAATGGAATAAACATGTTTAACAGAGAGAAAAATTTATGGCATGCATAAAATTAAATTTTACCAAAATTTAAAATTACTTAGCCCATTAACTAATGATCTAATACATCCAAAAGCAATTTCCTTTTTACTACTTCTGTAATGAATTATCAACGAACCTCTAACAACTTATCAGGAAATTCTAAAAATATTTTTAAAATTTTAATGTTAACCATTAAGAATAAATAAAGCTTGGCACTTCACATTTTCATAATATAAATATCATTTTTCTGTTATTATAAAAGACTCTGTAAACCAGGCGTTTTGCTTTTTGGAACTGTATCTTGTATCCGTGAATTCATTGATTATACAGGAGTTCTATTCCATTATTAAGAAAGGGTTATTTCATTCACTTATCAAACACACATTTTGATATAATAAACCACAACTCACAATGGATGTCTTATCTACAATTTTATAAACAAACTTTGTCTATGAACACATCTTATATTTTATAAATAAACCTTGGCATTTTATAATTTTATAATATAAATCTCTTTTTTTGGCAAGAGTTAAAGTCTTTCACAAGAGTCGTGTTAACTGAAATCCCCGGACTGCACTTTCTCACTCACCTAAAACCTTAACAACAAGCTTCACAGTTAAAAAAGAATAAATAAAGAAAATCAATATTCTATCCACAAATTATTGAGACCAAAGTTTATGAGAAAGTTCAGATTAGCGTCTAAGTTAAAAAAACTAATTTGAAATTTTTAGTTGTTTAATAAATATTTTTAGTTTTTTTCATAGAAAAAATTTAATTAGTTAAAAATAAATCTAAAAAAATATTAAAAACAGTGATTTGGGCCACAAGTCCACTGCTGAAAATAAAAGTATATCTCGAGAATAAAAAAAGGTAGGCTCAGTGGCGTTAAAAACTTACGCAGGTTATGAGATCCAAGTGGTATTTGTCTTTCAAGCCTGAAGCTCTGAATAGATTCCAGTTTCAAAATTCTGTAAAAAAAACCAATATTTTCTTATAATGCCATAATAAAAATTTAATGTTTTATCAAACCAAGAAGTATTGAAAAGTAGAGTTCTTTATAAACTTGCTTATCACTAATATAAAAAGGGGAAAAGAAACTAATTTTACCCTTTATATATATATATTAAGCCAATAAGTTCACATTTATTTTGCACAGCATGACAACAAAATAATTTCCAAAAGACCTTTAGAGATGAACAGCTTATAGATAGTTATTGAGAACATTCTCAGATTTATAAAAACTCTTATCGTACAATATCTATTACAATAAAGCAATTTTTTGTATGTACACGTTCTGATAATCTACAAATCTATATACTTATAAATATATAATTTAAAAACATGGAATGCAAATTAATAAGTTAAGAAACAATTTATGTATCTAAATAGTCTATTTTGGAATAATTTTCACTGCCATCATCTCTAATAACACTGATAAAAGTGATTTCAAACACGATACAAATTAGAAAATTAAATGCACGTGGCATCTATATTGACACAAATTTAAAACTCTAAACTTCTCATTACTCCAGAGGTTCTTTGAATGAATTCAGGAATACAATGGAGTTCACATACATACAAAAATTAATAATTCTTGAAAATATATATACACTCAATTGCAAGAATATATACACTCAGTTGCAAAAAGTATGCACCATTATGTTATTCCTAAAGAGTGAAATTGTTTTATTTTATATCTTCAGAGAGAGTAGAAATATAATCTAAATATCAAAGCCAGTTCAAAATATTGATTAATAGCAATTGAAATTCAAAATGTTCCTTAAATAAGCTTTTTATTTAATGAGATATTCAAAATAAAAAAATGCTCCAATATTTGCTATTGTTTCAATATTTACTTGACATGTGGATACTGATTAAACAATATTTTGATCTGGTTTTGAAATTTTGAATATATCTTTGCTCTCGATAGACATAAAGAAATTTCACCCAGTAGGAATAACATATACATATATAGCAATTGAGTGTACACATAGAACATTATAAATAGAATTTTAAAAAAATTATATTTTAAGGCTATTAAGATTATACATGAAAAATACCTATTAGTGTTTAGTATTTAAATTAAAATATATAATTATACTAAATACATTCTTTTAAATTATGAACACAAAAATTTTAAGAATATTTGTTCTTTATTTCTTTATAATGTATAAAATGCAGTGTATTTTATAAAGTTTACTCAAAACACAATTTGATAAGGAATTCGGAAATAGATCCTTTTGTATGATTTACAAGTTCATTTTTAGAATCTTTTATAATGTGGAACGTTTTTGAATCCATCTTTTAACATTTAGACATGGATAATTTGTTGCCTATTGATACCTGGCAATAAGAACATTGTAAAATATATTTAATAGCAAAATGGACAATTTTTCCACCATTGAATACTATTCATGAATTTACTATGGAGGAATCATGTGTAACTGATTTATCAATCCAGTAGTAAAAAAATGTTTAATTTGGATTAACATATTAAAAAAAATTTCATTATAATTTTCTTTCAAATTTCTTTAAAGAAATAAAATGGAAAATATTATACTGGAAATGAAAATACATTTTTATTTTTCAACTATGTAGATTTGGAATTGATATTTGTGTCATGTATTTTATACTTTCTAAAGGATATAAAAATCTAAAACGTGCGTACAAATTACAATTCTAAATATTAATTTAATTAGCAAATACTTAAGACTTTCACAAGAGTCCATTTACTTCCTTTGTCCATCTAAAATATTAACTGAAAAACGAATCTTAAATTATTCCGAAACAAAATGTTTTTATTTATACATACGAAAGTGCTCGTAAGTGCCATAAGTATTGCTAATTCAATACACTCAGTTCAGTAGAGTTTGATCTGAAATATGGTCAATTCATATTATAACTTGGATTAAAACACTATCTTATAACAGAAATAGAATAATGTTCACTATGTAAGGGTGTTAAATAAAATCTAAAGGCAATAATTTAAGACTAACGAATGAAACTTACTTGTGGATTAATTTCAGCGAACTTGTAATCAATCTTTAATGGCGCCTTTTCAATCACGTGCAACTGAATGTCCAATCAGATGACACTAGTGCATTGTAGTATGACGAGGCGAAAAAAAAGATGGTTTGAAATTTCATTATGCTATAGCTTTCAAAAGCTGCCTTTTGGTATTGAATATAAAATTTTATTGCTCTACTGAAATATTTTTCAGGTGCTTCAAAATAGATATTTTTGTGAAAAGAGATAAAATTCTTTTTTTCTGTTTATTTTATGGTATATTAAATTAATAATATATATTTTTTGTAAATAAAATATTCAAAATATTTTTACAGGAAACTTAGGTATTTCTAAGTATTTCTAATTTTTAGATGTCATTACAGAACAACTGATTTTGTAGAATTTCGCAATTTTCATCATCTTAATTTTACAGTAGTATATTCTTATAATACACATTGGAATGAAAAAAAACAATTTTTAATTAACGGACCTTAGTTAAAATAAACAAATCACATTTATTTAGAAAAATATTAATGTAATGTCTTTAAAGGCAAAGTGTTATTTTGAAATAAACATTCATATTTTTCAAAAGTCCATAGTAATCATACATGGTTTGCTTTACTTATTTCACTGACACATTGAATTGCTTTCTGTTTGTCATCAGAAATATGCCTCTTCATAGGAAGTCCTGTTACTTTAACATCATTCCATTCAATCATATCAATATAATCCTTGGCATCAAAGTTTATACGTTGAAATAAAAACTTTTTGATGCCACCTTCATTTTCAGCCCTTGCTTTTAGATTCCGGGGTAATCCAAGCTCTCTCTTACATGGCTGCGATCATCTGATATCATACAAAGGACGAGATTTTCAGAAGCAGATTTCTGGCACTGGAAAATGTATATAAGATAGCATAATAGCATTTTTCAATGACAACAACCAGAATTTAAACATTACTGTAATTGGAATGGGTGGAACTGCCGTGAACACTGGATTGAATAATGGTGTGGTTCGTTTATTTGAAAAGGAATTAAGAAGGCCACTGCAGTGGTTGATTTGTCTATTTCATGGAAATGAACTGCGCCTACGTCCTAATTTGGAGGAGAAATAGGTAAACAACTAGAAAACTGCTACGAACTTCCAGTAATTGAATTATCACCTATTGAAAATGGCATTCCATTACTAGAAATTAAGGATGATTTAAGTGTGGACCCAAAATATTTGTTAGAAATGTCTAATGCAATCTCTGTTGGAAGGTGCTCTTCTGATTTGTCTATGAGAAAACCAGGAAAACTTTGTTATTCATGATAGCTTACATTAGCAAACCGAATACTTCACTTGTATGTGGGAACAGAATGTACTGCAAAAAAAATCTCCGAATACTGACTGAGTACATTTTGTAAGTATATGCATCTGTTTCGTTTCACATAAAGCGGAAACTATCTTATATCCATGGATCGAAGCACTTGTGGAAACTTGTAAGCTATTCACGTTACCTCCATCAGACTCTTAAAAATGTAATTGACCCAGTCATTCAAAGAAATTCGTACTTTGCTGCTTCTGAAAATCTCCTCCTATGTATGATATCAGTTGATCGCAGCCACGTAAGACAGCTTGGATTACGCCGGATTCTAAAAGCAAGGACTGAAAAATGAAGGGGGCATTGGAAAGTTTTAAGTTCAACGTATAAACTTTGATGCCAAGGATTATATTGATATGATTGTACGTAAAGATGTTAAAGTAACAGAACGAGGCATATTTCTGATTACAAACTAAAGCAGTTTCTAAAGGAAGCAAAATAATCTGATCAGGAGAGTCAACGTACTGACTTCAGCAATTTTCCATGTCACACACAAGCAGTAGAAAGGATTGTTAAATTCGTTACCGAGTCACCCTTACCCGTCCGTGGCACTTCTGCAAGAGTTGCATTGATAAAAACGAAAATACATTCTCAAAAGATAATGCCAAAATTTAATAATAAAAAACAAAACAAAACACAATTCAATGTGTCAGTGAAATAAGTAATGGAAACCATGTGTGATTACTATGGACTTTTGAAAAACATGAATTTTTTTTTTTTCAAAATAACGTTTAACATCCCCAATCTCAAAGAACTTTTTAATCTTATGCACAGTAAGTGTGCGTTTAAATTTTCTTCTACACCCACTTTTGATTATATTCCTAAATCTGAAAAAGTTAAACCTCTGAATCAGGCTGATGAGCTTAAAGCAGGGTGTTTAACCTTTTGCAGCATCTGGGCCACATGGTAAATTTTTTCAAGGCAGGCGGGCCGCATAAAAAAGTCAACTACATTCAAAAGTTTAGTTTTATTATGAAAATGAAAAATACATTGTATATGTAATGTATAAAATATTATAATCTTGGTATGCAATGTGATGTGGTAATTTTGAACGAAATCGAACATAATGTGATTTTTAAAATTTGGGTTGATCTAAAGCGAATTGCTCTCGACTCTAACTTAACTAGCATTAATGATCGAATCAATCTCTCAAACCAATTTTCTATCCTAGGAAACTGTCGTAATCCGGAGGAAAGAAATTCCCGCTGCTAATGATGAATTTCCTGTTAGGCGGGAAACCAAACCTGAGCCATGTTTTTTTTTTAATGGCGGAAGGGTACAAAGATACCCTCAACAAAATGTACAACCTAGTCAAAATTCAATATCCCAAATCAATTTCATGAAACTTTGTCAAAATCTTATCTGAAAACATTACTGCAATTGGATTAATATCGGACCTTTCAAAATTACTTAATTTACTTACGCATTGAATTTTTTTGGAAAAAAAATCCCAAAACCGAACGGCCACTTAAAAATTAAAAATTTATGTTCCGATCTTAATATTTCAAATCTTACCCAGTCCATTAATTGTTCACAGGTTAATTCTGATAGTGTTATTCTGATAGTGTGGTTTCTGATAGTGTTTAACATTTTTCCTTTATTTTTCTGTTCCATGCGAGGCAGTTTCCTCTTATTCAAGTTCCACACTTGATACCCTATCAGGGAATGCTGGTGTGGGGCGTTCGTTTTTGCTTCCCATGCTTCAGTCCTCGGTTCGATCCTACAAAGTGCAGTTCTGTTATCTGTACTCACGGATGTTCAAACCTGCCAATTTAATTTATTAAATATAACTTACTTATTATTTTAAACTTAATTGCCTTAATTTTTATTTCTAACATTTATTTAAACTAATTTTTTGGCCTTTTTTTTCTTATTGTAAATATTATTTCTCGTATCCTGATTCAATTACAAAAAAAAACAATGTAATATATATTCTTCAATGTACGTACTGAGGATAAAGGGTCTTATTTTTTGATATTTTTGGTGTCTCATGACATCTACTGTCTATGTCTCTGACATTACATTACATTAATATTTTTCTAAATATGTGTGATTTGTTTATTTTAACTAAGGTCTGTAAATTTAAAATTATTTTTCTTTCATTCAAATTTGTATTATAAGAATATGTTACTGTAAAATTAATACGATGAAATTCGAGAAAAAATTCTACAAAATCAGTTGTTTTATAATGGCATCTAACAATTAGAAATACTTAGAATATGTAAATTTCCTGAAAAATATATTTTGAATATTTTATCTACAAAAATATATATTATTATTTTAATATACTATAGAAGAAATTTTAAAAAATACAAATTTTATCACTATTTCCTCTCTTATAAATAAAGAGTGGTGAAACAAGGACCCATTTTTAAGTAGATATTTAATTTCTCCAGTAATATATAAAAATAAACAATGAAACTAATTTTCATCTGTTTTTATAAGCTTCTAGGGAGTTAAAAACATACACACAGAATACAATCTTTACATACAAGGAAAATTATGTGAATTTTCACATAATACAATTATACAATTTCACATAATACTTTTCACATAATACAATCTTTACATACAAGGAAAATTATGGGAATTTTCCGCGTAAAAGAAGTTTCACAACAATGAAATAAATATTTTTGAAAAGTCTGTTAAATTTAATCTTCGCCTTCCCTTTCAAATCCATAATTCTGATGCAGATATCTGTTACTTGTGGTTACGAATCGGAGGTGCAGTTCCGGGACGATACAGGGAAAACGCTTTCGGTACGATTCATATCAACCCATAACAGGCCCTGAAACACGTAAACGGAAAGCGTTTCCCCTTCGGAGGTTCGTAAACAACCCGCCAGTGGCCCGACAAAATTCTCCTGTACTTGTCGTTCAACCGGTGCCTCCAGCACTGGCCCGATAAGCTGCCGTCAGTCCTGTGTTTGTTGGGTATATATATATATATTTATTTTTTTGCATGACCCAGTAACATAAAATAATTAAAAATGAAAACTCTGAAAACCATCGTTATGAAATACATTATGTTTACTTACATTGTAATTCTAATTCTTTAATCCTTTTATGCTGTCAATTTCCTCAAAATACATACATCTAGGTAAATGACACTTTATATCCCAATGACATTAATCTCTTTTGAAATATTTAGACGTATCTGTGTATGACTTCATGTTTTAGTTTGTTACAAATTCTAGCTTGCCCCGAGAGTTAGATACCGGTTATTTTAACTTGTGTCCTTATTTGAATAATTTATAAAATTAAGGACTTTTTAAATCGTTTTTCATGGCACCTGTATTACCGGGTTCAATATGTATCCAATTTACTTTATTTTGTTTGTACTATAACTTATTGAAGAAGATTAAACTTTAAAATTCTCTATTTGTATCATTCCCAAAAAGATTTATTTTCTTCCAAAATATGACTATTTGATAAAATTTACCTCTGATATCGGGAGAATTTTTTTCACTTCCTTTTAAGTTCCATATAAAAAAAAGAAAGAAAGAAGGTGACGTGTACTTTGACCTACTACAAATCCTTCTAAAAGGGAAGTAAGGATTCCCGTTAACAGTGTCATTGGTGGAACTTTATAAAATAAAATTCATATTTTTTTTACAATTTATAAATTAACATTACATTTGTTTTAAAATGCTACAAGGTATACACACATATCTAATCATTAGTTTCAAACTTAAAAGCTCTCTTATTACTGCTAAGGCATTTAGAAATTAAGTAATTAGAAATTAAGTAATTAGAAAATGTTTCTATGATTAGCTCCTCAAAATGCAACTAAATTTCATATTTACGAGAACATTCATTTAATCACAAAATGTCTTTTAGCTCTTAAATTTTCGTCTGAACAAAAAATTTTGTTTTTCTAGTTAGAGGAAAGGAAATGATAGCTTGTGGTTACATCAGGCATCGGATTCTTGGAGCTGTCTAAATTATTAACTAATTAATCTTTGCAAGAAAGGCTGTTATGGTGGAATAGAGTTCGTTGCTTTGCATACATATATGTATACAAAAGGTTAAAATGCTTATAGATAAGAATTTCATGTCCGGATGGTATGCCTTGTTAGTAAAAATCTAAGTTGACGAAGCCTGTAGTTTCACAGAAGAGCACACACAGGCGTCACTAAGAGCATATTAACATGAAAGTGAATGGAAGACGCATTATAAATAATAAAGATCGGGAGAGAAAGACTGTAAAAAAGGCGTTCAAAAATAGGAAATAAAAAAAAGTTATGTGATTTAACACAATTTTAGAAGTAAACATTTGAATTAGATGATATTTCCCCCCCCCCTGTTATCGGAAAAAATATTTTAAAAAATACACAAATTAGAATTCAAGCATAAAAGTGCATAAAAAGGTGCATTCAAGATAATATAGAATAAAAATCATAAGATTTTCCCTCAAAAAACCGATTTTTATAAAATAAAAAATGTACTATTATAAGTAATCAGTAAAGATTTAATGATACTCCTTTTTAGATGTATAGCGCGAAGTATCATGTGATACATACTGTTATAAAGACTTCACAACACATACATATATATGTTGTTGTTGGTGGTGATCCCTGTCACCCAGCAGAGCTAGATCAAGTCCATGATACCGCACACTCTCAAGAACTCAATGACCAACAATGGTCGCCACAGAAGATCTTCCTTTTCAAGACCCGAGTACGCTAGGATATGATCCGGCTATCAGACAGAATCCAAATTTCTCCAGCCCCAGAGAGCGAAAGGACCGTGTCAAGACCCGCATTAATTGCAATCAGTTCACTGCGAAAGACGGAACAGCCGTCAGGATTTCTAATTGAAATCTGATTGGATCCGTTTTGAGACTTAATAAAGACACCACTACCGGAAGTCCTATCATTCCTGCTACTATCCATATAAATAAGTACAACATCATCTGGGATATTATTGATCAATTCAAGGGCAAATTCCCTTAGGTACACAGGAAGATCTGAAGACTTGTTAACCTTGACATGAAGATTTGGATGAAAGTATACCCCGGTAAGGCCCTCAGATGGGTCAATGCCTGGATTCAAGAAATTCGACTCAACAGTATTGGAGATAAAATTGTCACTGACTATTTGACTAAAAGGACTGTTTTTCTTGAGTCTCTGATTATTACTCCAGCCGCTGAGAAAGGCAGAAGTTCGATTTTGAGAGCCATAACTAAGGAGTTTGTTGAAATATTTCACAAGATTTGAGTTTCTTCTGGGTGGTTGTAAATCCGCCTCAAAAAGAACAATGTCATTGGGACAGCTATTTTGAAGACCAGTTATAATCCATGCAGCGTTCAGTTGAATACGCTCAAGTTTCTGTAGACTAGTCTTAGAAGCACAGAAGTAAACAGGGAAGCCATACTCCAGGATGGGTCTAAAGAGCGCATTCTAAGTATTTCGAAGCGTAAACGATTCTGCTCCCTAGTTGCGTCCGGAGATGCATTTCAGGACAGTCAGTCGATTTCTGAATGATGTGTTTACGGCTGGTAATCTCGGGGTCCAAAAC
This sequence comes from Dolomedes plantarius, assembly GCA_907164885.2. Taxonomy (NCBI): domain Eukaryota; kingdom Metazoa; phylum Arthropoda; class Arachnida; order Araneae; family Dolomedidae; genus Dolomedes; species Dolomedes plantarius. The sequence continues at coordinate 193,433,660 of OU015492.1, read as the reverse complement.
AAAACCCAGGTATTTTGGATACCTGTCCACCAAAAGAGGTTGGTTATTCAAAAATATCTTAGGCTGATAACCGTACAGCCTTCTATTTTGTTGTAAAGAAACTGGTAGTGGATTTCAAAGGATTAAATCTTAATTTGTGGCTTTCAGCGAAGTTCAATACGTCAACAAGATTCTGGTTGACATTATTTTCCAAGTCCTAAATATTATCACCGGAGTCCCAGAGGAGAATATCGTCACTTCAAGTCTCCTGGAGATAACTTTCTCGATGCCACTCAATAAAAGAGCAAAAAGAGTAGGGCTCAAACCGGAGCCCCGTGGAAGACCTTCATCGTCTTAAATACACTCGACACGGAATTGTTAAACCTAACCCTGATCACTCTGTCTCTCAAAAAATCATGAATCCAAGGCAGGAACCTATTTCGAATTCCAAAAGAATTAAAAAGCTTGGTGATAAGTAGTTGCTTCCAAACAGTATCGAAAGCCTTAGAAAAGTCCAAGAACGCTGCCATAGTGTGATTTGTAGGCTTCAAATTGTGCTCATCGCGTATCCTCTGGGTTAAATAAAGCACCTGATCTATGGTGCTGTGTCCTGATTTAAAACCATGCAGTTCCTTTGGGAAAAGGCCACGAAAATTCAAACAAAATCTAAGTCTCTTTAAAATCATCCTCTCCATTACTTTGCACGCAATAGATGTAAGTGCGATGGGCCTATAGGACTCAGGAAGTGTATATATATATATATATATATATATATATATATATATATATATATATATATATATATATATATATATATATATATATATATATATATATATAAAATTACAAACAGGTTCTTAAACTCTAATGTACAGCAATTATTCTTATCTTTCAGGGAACAAATATTGATGGAAATGACTGAAACTTAAAAAAAGGAAAAAAAAAACTTGTAACGTGAACTTTGAAACCTTTTCCCTTCGCGCGCAAAATGAGTTGGTGATTACCGAAGCACATAGACGCTTTTAATTCTGATATGAAAATAAAGCTTAGATTTATAACCGGAACTAAACGACGTGGAAAATCGTTAAGATAAACGTACTTTGACATATGTAATGGCCTTTATGAATGAATCCATACCTACCATCTATCAAATTAAAGCTTGAATTTAATCATGCGACGCTGGGCTAAATTTTTACATGAAAGTTATTCACTCAATTTAATTTTTATGGTTTTCACATGCTTCTGAGGATATTTTAAGCTTTTACAGAATGGCTAAAGTTATTTCAAGGGTAATAGATGATTAGATCAGAATAATATTAGTTAAAAATTGGTAGGCAGATTTACATAGATTTTATATATATATAAAATTTTATAGTACTCTCTTATGCAGAGTTTTATGAAATATTTCTTGACTAACACAGAATAAATACATTGTTCACACGCTGACATAAAGTCCATTATTAAAAATAGAGTTTAAAAACTATTTATTTAATACAAATCCTTACAGTCTAGCTGAACAATTTAAAAACCACTGTTGTGAAAAAATATTAACTTATTTTCTTGACAAAATGTTAATCTGTTATGTAAATATCGGGTAACCGTCGAGGATTAAATACATTCACTACACATTTTTCTATCCATGTCAGTGTATATTCCACAATTTATCTAAAGAAACAAGTATTTTCTTATCCGATTACTCATAGTTTGTTAAATATGCTCTTCATATTTAACTGTGATAAAATACTAATAATATTCATTCCAGCAAAAGCATATCTGCTTGCTTTGTTCACTGCATGTCAGGTCAGAATAAGCTGCTCGCCATTGTTTTGATGAATCCCTTTAAAAAAACAAACAGAGGATGAACCATAAAGAAACTCATTGCGCTGGGGTAGTTAATGTGATGGTTTCTAATTTCATTTTTTAACTGATATTAATAAATTGAAAGATTTTTAACATAAATATTATTTTGAGCGTCAACAAACTTTGTATACTTAAATTTTACCACTCTATCCTTTATGGTCGTCTAGCTTAAATGCAACTTTAGCCCCTTCAGGGGCAACAACCTGCAACGTTTTCGTGGTAGAGACTTTTTCTCGATTTTTTTAACCTAAAAAATCTTCAAAAATTTTCCAATTAAAGGTTGTAAAATGAGTTTACTTCTTTAAACTGATAACAGATGGCAGAACGAGCCATTTTTCTGCTCATTTAACTGGAATATATTGAATGCAAGTGAAAGAAGGATGAGATTTAAGCGTTTGCACTGTGCAAAAAGTTCCCCTTAAAGGGTTAAGAGTTACATTTAAAATTAGAGGGAGAGGTAAGAGGGACAGGGAGAGAAGATAGATCCGAGAGAGGGAATGTGTTTCTTATGTTGTTGTTGTTGTTGTTTCTGTTTCTAATTTCCCTTGGTCGGGAGTATTTCACATCTGATAGATTTAGGCCAGCTGGCTAGAGGAGTTCGGATCCGGTTTATAATGGCACTACAAGGGTCGGAGTATGATATAGCCGGATGCCACCTCAATTTTGCATCCCCAGAGATGACATGGGGGATCATACCCTCTTTCACCCTCTTTGACCTCATAGAGGGATTTTCCGATCTACGGATTTAACGTGCCTATATCACGTATGTTTCTTCTGATACAATATAAGACAATTATTAATTATAATTTTTTTTTTCATTTCTTATGAAACCTCCATCAAATCAGAACTATATTATTTTCTTGTTTATAAGACACTAAAATGTGAGAACTCATAACTGTCTCTTAACAATGTACCAAACCAACACCATGAAATGCTGCGAGGCCGTTTAAGGAAAGTCATGTTGACGTCTCCCATCTTGACATAAAGGAACTGAGCTATATTTCACGGAATATGTAACCTGCGTTTAATCCCTCTATATCCATTTATTTGATCCTGAAGCAAGACTTGAAGGTATTTGCATATCCACCAAAAGTAAAGGAAGCAAAAAGAAAAATAAATACACTGCTGGCCACTGTAAATGAAACACCCTGAAGGAAACATGCAAATCACATGAAATTTACAACATGCATTAGCGGAGGTGAGATATGCAAATGATTAGAATTTCAGCGCAGACGCACATCACGCGCGCCTGTGGCGCCACTTCAAAGCGCTATTTAAGGCTTGGAGATTTCGACGATTTCAAGTTCGGCAATTGTGTTTTTCTTGTGGTTTTTTCAAAAAAACGATCAATTATGCCTCGTCGAAAACAGCGATCATCTTTTGATCAAGTATCCGAGTTCGACAGAGGAAGGTTAGTGGCCTACCGAGATTGTGGATTATCTTTCAGGGAAATCGGTAGTCGTGTTGGACGAAACCAAACAACTGTAATGCGGATATGTGATCGTTGGATGCAGGAGGGTACGCCGGACCGACGTGTTCGATCGCATCCACCTCAGCGCACCACTTCACGTGATGACAGGCAAATTGTGCGCATGGCAGTCACGGATCGCTCAGTCACATCACGAACCATAGCACAGCACATGCAGTCTGTAACGCATCATCCAGTGTCTGCGCGTACCATTCGACGCCGCTTACAGCAGAGTGGTCTGTCCGCAAGACGTCCATTGCTTTGTCTACCCTTGACTCAGAACCACAGACGTCTCCGCCGCCAATGGTGCGATGACAGAAGGATGTGGACGGCAGAATGGAATGAAATTGTCTTTACTGACGAGTCACGCTTCTGTCTGCAACACCACGATGGTCGCATTCGAGTCTAGAGACACCGTGAAGAGAGGATGCTGAACAGCTGCGTTATGCACCGCCACACTGGTCCTGCACCGGGTATTATGGTATGGGGCGGTATTGGGTATTAGTCTCGCACACCTCTAGTACGCATTGCCGGTACTTTAAACAGCCAGCGCTACATCTCCGAGGTGTTGGAGCCAGTTGTCCTTCCTTATATTCAGGGCTTGCCCGCAGCCACATTTCAACAGGATAATGCGCTACCACACGTGGCACGCATTGTCCAACGGTTCTTCGTCAATCGCCAGATTGAATTGCTTCCCTGGGCGCATCGCTCTCCGGATCTTTCGCCGATAGAAAACATGTGGTCCATGGTTGCTCTACGATTGACCCAGATTCCATCCCCAGCTGCCACAGCAGATCAACTTTGGCAACGTGTGGAAGCTGCTTGGTCTGCTGTACCCCAAGAACTCATCCAAAGTATCTTTGAATCAATGCCGAGGCATGTGGCAGCGGTGATCTCCAACAATGACGGCTACTCTGGCTACTGATTTGGCAAGAACCACACTTCACAGAAGTCTATAAATTTAATCATTTGATACTTGGTCAACATGTTATCTACAAAATAAATTTTGTTGTGATATCTCTTGTCTTTCTTGGTGTTGCAATTTGGGTGGCCAGCAGTGTAGCTTGAATGCAACTTTGAGTGTTAGTAGTTTTTGTGGATAACCCTGACAACAAGCGAATATTGTTTTCCTTAACACCAAGAGGCAATACAACCTGCGAATTAAAGGAGAGTTTCACAATTTTTCCTACAAGATCTCCTTTCCTTTCTTTAAGCGGGGAGATCACCATAAAACCTTCAAAAAACTCAATTTTTTACTATGATTTAATTTTGAAGAATGGAATGTAAGGAATCTTAAAGAATTAAGACGGTACTACAATTAGAACCGATTTTAGGTCTAAATGTATAAAGTTAATAATACAGTAATTTATAGAACTTTAAACTTTAAACGGCTTTTTCTAAAAACTGATATTTTAAAACTGGTGCGCACTATTTCTTCAAAACTGATGGTCACAAATTGCTAAAATTTTGTATACATGTATATCTAGTATGTTGTACAATTTCTACCTAAATTTAGGTTAGAACACGTTGCTAAATTTTCAGCAATTTTTTGTGAAAAATTTTGTGATATTTCCCGTACATTACAATACATTTGCCTGAAAAATATTTTTATGTGAAGAATGGTAATTATTTTAGGTGTAGATTAAAGTATAAACTATGGATAAAATATATTATGAAAATAATGTAATATATATATATATATATATATATATATATATATATATATATATATATATATATATATATATATATATATATATATATCTTATAGTTTTTTAAAAAATCTGCATGCAGTGCATTCATTATTCATAAAACATTAAATTTTTTTTACATAAAACAGTTTTTAATAATCTCCCAAAAATTCTGCTTTTGTTTTCTAATAGATAAAGCTTTGTACTATTCACTGTAAAAAAATTAGTTTAAAGTAATTACAAATTAACTGTTTGACAACACACTAAATTTGGTAGTAAAATCAGTGCATTTTTGAGAGTGCAAAGTTGATCTCATCCCTTAAGACTTAACAGCAGGTGTAATAAATTATGCCATATTAAGACGCAAAGCATAAGCTATTGAAAATATACCTGTGTATACTTATCAATAGAGCTTAAAGACTCTTAATGCTTTATCAAACAATCTTTCTTCTCGGTTACAATTGACAGTACCATGATTTTAATCAGTATTTCATGACCGATTGGGAATTCCTGGATACAAACAACATCACAAATAAATTTACACAAAAAAGAATACAAAATTTTATAGGATATATCTGAAGTTTTCAAGCATTATAAAAAAAATGCTGTGGTGCTTAGGTGAAAATACTTAGGTGAACATTAAAAGGTAATTTCAAGTTATTTCTTTCGAATTTGTTATTTCGCATTTGTTAGATAATCTCTCTCATAATTTGTTTTTGACACAAGCTGTTTCAAAAAGAGGCGATTATCTGCTTAAAAAAAATATTAAACCTCATGCTCTTATGGGAAAAAACAGATAAACTTTTGCCTTGATATTATTAAAAATAAAAATTTGTAAATGCAGTTCATAAACAACAGGTATGTAAATTTTTCTAACGAAAAATATTATACAATGTTTAATTTATAAATATGTAATTTAGATATGATTAATTTTTATTGAAATTAAAAAGATTACTTTTCTAAACATAGCAGGATTCATTACAGATATAATATACGTTTATAGATTATTAAATAAAAAAAAGGTTCTTCAAAAAAACATTTTATCTATAAGCTCAAAATTGATTACGGTGCTTTAAAAGTACATCTACAAATATTTAATCATCGGATTTAACTTTTCCAACACACGAGCACTTTTTAATTACCAAACTTTTCTATTTATGGGAAGGATTAAATATTATCATTAATGGCAAGAACAACTTGAACTTCCCGATCAAAAATTTTTGTGCAAATTCATTTACGCTGAAAAATATTTACTTTGTGTGACTTCCACGGAGAATATTGAGAAATACATACGCAGTTGCATAAATATACAGTTGAAAATAACGCTGTTTAAGTAAGAAATAATCTAAAAAAAGGATTTTTTACAAATGTAGTGTAAGAACATAAGATAAATTAATAAGGATACTTTATTAAGTGATCAGTTAATTAAAGGATTTTTTTAAAAATTATACTTCCTAAGGATATATTTTTAGGCATCTATCAAGAAGAAGCCTGCAATCATTATGCAATAGGTAAAACAAAGCTAATGCGCGAACATTAAAATTGAGAAAAAAATGGATACTTTAAAATTCTTCGTTTTCCACAAATAAATATTATAATATTTCCATTTATGAAGGTTAGACTATTTCCGTTAATAAAGATTATACTATTATGCTATATGTATTTTTCTTGAGTGTATATATATTTTTGATTAGTCATAAGAAACGATGGTTAGCCACATACTATTATAATTTTGGTCAAACATGTGACCTATAGATACTTTTGGCTACTGCACTGATTATATTTATTACCAAACAGTTTTATGTCCCATCCATTACTTGGTATATTTAGAAAAAAAACAAACGAAAAGATCTGAATGATAATTTTTTTAAAATTTTTCTTCTATGTCACAGTTTATGCCCATTTGAGTTTTGGATAGGATATTATACATAAGATTATGATGTTGTTTCATTTAGGTATAAAAGCATATTATTATACAGTATAAATTATTGATAAAAAATTAATTTTAAGTGAGTTTCTTATACTCAGTGAATTACATCTAATTAACTGTTATGTTACTTAAAAGTGTTACTCACTATTTATATATATATATATATATATATATATATATATATATTAAAATATTATATATATATATATGTATATATATATATATATATATATATATATATATATATATATACATATTATATATATATATTGATTGACTGACTTATGACTCCTGTCCGGAACAACTCCAGACCATGCCCTTAGATAGCAACAGGCAGAGAAAAGCGGCTTCAGTTTACAATGTCACCACAGGAATTAGAGTCTAACTTGGCCGGTTGCCACCACAGTTTTGAACGATCAACCCAAGGGACGATTTCTGGGGTGTTCGTACCACATTTAAATGTATGACTTCCGAAAGTAAAAATATTTATCATTTTATCAGTAACGGAAGTCGCAAACACTATTTCATTGCGGACAAAATAAACATTATCATCTGCATATGAAGATATCCGATCAAGCACATGGACACCTTTTCTTATAAAGGGAAAAAATTTTGTATCTGTTACAAGCTTTAAAACGTGCATTTTCTAATAGACCAAATATTTACCTGTTTGATACATGTTATGATTGTAAAAACTTCTTTTTTATTCTACCTTTTATTATGTCCAGAGTTAGAAACTTTTTAAACGCAATAAAATCCACGGTCGAGTACCTAACCTAAATGGAATTCAAGATGCACTAGAACTGCTGTATGACCTTTTTTTAATTATATTGCCTGCAAGATAAAAAATATTTCAGCCTTGAATTTGTTCAGTTTTCATAAAAGACTTACTATTTTTATTTTTATTTTTAAATAATTCATTATAATAATTGTTTCATTTTATTTATTATATTGTTTGCAATTTGTATTCTAGTTAAGTTTCTGGTCAGTATATGGCATCACTATGTAACTTTTTTCTTCAAGCTAAAGATGTTTATTATTCTGTTGTTACACATTCGATTCTGAGGAATGCAAGAAAATGGCATGCAAGTAATGTTTAATGTGTTGGGGTGTATATTCTATTCTAAGCAACGTCATGTAAGAATTCCAAAATCACTATGTGGGATGCGATTTCATTTATTCTATTTCTCTTTTAGTTTCTGTGCAGATTATTGGTCAAGCTGTTGACATTTTGACATCAAATATTCATTTTGTAAAACCTAATTCCAAACTGTTATTCAGTGTGTCAGGAATTCAAGTTATGTGTTAAACTGAAGTCAGTTATTAAATTCATCTTAAGGATACATGCATTGAAGTTTTTTTTAATGTTGACTTATTATTCAAGTATTATTCAGATGATGTTAAAGGTAAACCATTCCAGTAGTACTTGTACTAAAAGTACTAAGAAGATTAATTAGTTGCACTTAAACAAGAACATTAAATATTTTTGCTAATGGATTCTAATACCGTCCACTAAGATATAAAATTATATTAATAAATTAACTGACCCCACAGCAATTTATATATTATAGAAGCAATTATTATTTTTATCTTTACGATTTCTTTAACTACAAGTAGAAATTCCTTCATACAATCTTAATAAAAATAAAGATACATTTGAAATGAAGGTATATATGTCTGTTACGATGACTAATATCTTTTGCAATTGTTTACTAGTTGTGCACTGCCCGTTTTACATCCATATCTTGATACCACTGCTTGGCAGAGGTTGCAACATGACATGGAGCGTTGTCCCCCTGGAAGTAACATTCGTTCATTCCATAAAACTGCCAGAGTTTAGAAAGAACCTGATTCTTCAAAATGGTAATGCAGGCGTCAGTATTCATCTTACCAGGTGTGACGGAGAAATGGCGATAGTCTATGACGGCGAAAATAGGTACCATTGTCTTTAAAGATGAAATTTATAGTTGCAGCAGTTCATTAATGTGCTAAAGTGACCAGAGAGTTTACGGCGTCAAAGTTTGTATAGTAGATGATTACTCTGAAACTTAGCATGAAGCGGGAATTTTGGAATGTTCATAGCATTCTTTTTCGAAGAGCAAGCCATGTTAAATAGAGTCAGTCTATGGTGTGACTCCACGGTACCTGAAAAATTCACGCAGATAGTCTGGAATGCCGAAATATTTATGAACCTGAAAAATTCACGCAGATAGTCTGGAATGCTGAAATATTTATGAAGACCCCTACAACCTGAAGAAATACGGATGTTGATCGCTGATAGACAACTCATGAAGTATCAGGAGGCCGGCAAACATGTCGAGGAACAACTGTAGTATAAGTAGTGGTAGTTTCATAACCCAGCTCACGTACAATCATCAGACTGAGGGTAACTCAAATCAAACGAGTCCATGAGACTTTGAGTTAAGAAAAAATTCTTTTCATTTTACGAAGCATCTGTCTTGATTAACATTTCATAATATCAATAATAATCAGACATTACATGTAGCTCATCTTGAGCGGAACAGATATATTGCGATGCATACGAAATTAAAATGTTATCATTAAAAAAAGAGGGCATGAGCCAAGACTAATAAAAATTATAGCATCTCCCACAGGAAAAGAGCCAAAATGGCTCGTCCTGGGGAGAGCTCACTAACACAACCAACAGTTTTTTAAAAAAATCTCAAGTCTGAACTTTTTCTTTCAAATCTGGACAGAGCAAAAAAAATGAGAGCAAAGGTTGCCATACAAATAACGCTCGCCAAGTAGTCACAAAAAAATATTAATTTCACATGTGCACAACTTTAGAGAAAATGAACCATGCGCGATAAATACCGCCCAACTGGAGGCCCTAAACTCGCCAAGGCTTGCCATTGGCTCAAGATACCCTTGACGTCAGCCGCGCGCCAATTTCCAAGAACCTGCAAGGACTGTACCTCTGCTTTCATCCCGAGAAACGGCTAACTTTTGTTCACGTAGGGTAGGTGGGGGCAAAGGTTTGCAGTTTTGAGTTTTGGGTTTCTTACGGGCCTCCTTTAGATCCTATCGCCCCAAAAAGTCACTTGTAATGTAGTTGGGTATCCCCTCTACCTTCTATAAAATAATGAATTTTTTCCCGAATGATTTAGTCACCGAATTTTTAATTTTACCAAAACACCTGTTTGCGAACCTTTGCCCCAATCGGTGGGGCAAAGGTTCGCACTGCAAACCTTTGCCCCACTCGTTGGTTTCTTACAGGATAGGCATCGAAAATCACAAAAAGAGTTGTCTAAATAATTTTATTTCAGATTTTGTAATCTTTTTAAAGGTGTTACATATATATAAAATCACAAATTCAACAGGATAATCTCAATAAATTGTTTCTTAAACTAAATAACTCAAAATGAAATATCAACTATTAACACAGAAAGTTGAATCTAACAAAGAAATTCACAAAATAAAAAGGGGTTAATCTCAATAATTTTTTCTTAAACTAAAGAACTTCCAACTAAAATATCAACTATTAACACTATCGTTATATCATATCTTAGGCTTTACTCATTCTTTTAAAACCCGTAAAAATTAAGCAAATTAAGGGGATGGGGGACATTACAAAGCAATTTTTGAAATTTTTACCTCAGAGATATGAAATTGGGCATAAATATTCATTAAAGTAAAACTATTTCAGACACCTTATAAAATTTTATAAATATTTAAAATTTTATTTTTTATATTTAAAAAATTGAAATTTTTATTATGTTTTTTAAAATGCTCCTTGCGATCCAATTTTTAACCTTATTCTTAATTTTGCATTTAGATTGCTTATACATTTTGATCAGGGTTATGTTTTGATTTGTGCTTTCGTTGAATAATTAATTTTTAGGAAATATTTTTATGCTTGTACTCTGAATTCTCGTGAAATTTTTTTACTTTTCCACGCTTAAGTTAAACTTTGATAATCTGAATGATGTCGAAACCTGAAATGGATACATAACTTTATTTTAATGTATAAGAGGAGTCTTTGTAATAAATTTTATAAAATTTCGTCAAGAATTGTGACGCAAGGAGCATTTCAAAGACTTGCAAATCTGGAAATTACTCATTTAGAGCTTTTTTCCCTAACCAGACCTTCGAAGCCTTGTAACAATATTTAATTCCTTTATCTTGTAAAATAGATCTTTGTTCAGAGCTATTTTATTTTTGTGTTGTACTAATTAATTTTATTTTTAATTTATGGATTTTCAAGCATTTTACAAAAAAATTTCTGATTAAAAACAGGCAGTTTTTATCAAAAACCATAATTTATTTTCAAATTACAAAAATGTGAATTCCCATTAATAATAAAAGACGTTGTTAATAAGGATTCCTAATAAAAAGAGGACATGAAACAAATGTTAATAGTTAGAGCGGCAGAGGTTTGCAGATGGGGCAAAGGTGTGCACTGCGAACCTTTACCCCATGACTCCTGCAAACCTTTACCCCATTTCGTGCTGGTTCTGTTTCTGCAGAATGGAAGCCACTGTATTTGAGTTAACCCAAAACTTAAGGTAGGATTTGAAAGGTTATTTACCACCCTAACATGCGAAAATAAGCCCAAAACAGTTCGTGAGTTTGAGTGATGCTCAAAATTACTCAAAAGTTGCAAAAAATTACATTAAAAGAGACGAAAATAAACTTACCTCATTTTCTCCGCAAGAGGGGGTCTTAACTCCAACATTTTTTACGAGGCAACCCACTGGAAGTAGAGGAATGCACTGCCTACCCTATTCTTCCTAAAACTCTTCCCGGTCGTTTTAAAATGTATGTGCGAACCTTTGCCCCATGCGAACCTTTGCCCCCACCTACCCTAATTGCTCGAGGGAAGAGGTTGGAAAAATAAGATAAGGTCCGAGCCTCCCACCGCGAAAGAAGAGGTAATTGGAAAAATGGGGCACTGAAAAAGAAGACGCCGTGCAATTAAATTGCTGTCTTAAAAATACTGCACCACACTGAGTCTAACTAAAGAAATCAGATAAGTGCAGTCTTCTCCAACAGCCATAGGGCAACAGATGTGTACGGACGACACATATACAAAAACTCACAAGCGGAGAACCCCAATTATACAGAAGAAAGAGGCTGCCTTAACGGTCACACCAAGCGTGGGAACAGATAACAGAATGTCCGTCAGGGACCAGATAAAAATTAAGAAAATACAGTTTAAAGGAATACAATTTAGGCAATACATTACCGAAGTTAAATAATTAAAAGGTTAAAATTAATTACGGAAAAACTGTAACGAGAAATCATCGTTACACCAGGAACAACATGCAAAGGTCCAAGGCCATACAACGAAAAACTCGGGTAACAGACGTTCGCTAGGCATTCGCCAAACCCAAGCACCCCCATCCGACTAGAAGAGCGCATAGCTTGACTCGTCGCTCCATAAAACAGTTTTCCAGTGATCCACAGTGCAGTTACGATGTTGCAAACACCAAGCGATTCTGCCGGAGTTGTTGGATGGGGTGATGTTTGTTTTGTGTTGCAGTGCGGACTTGAGCGAATTGGCTCTGTGAAAACGAGATGGTGATCGGCCATCTTAGAACTGTTAGGGAGTGGAGCTCTGGTTTAAGTTTGAGATTTAATAAATAGCGTGTTAAACTTTAATAATAGTCTTCTGTGTTTATTTCCACCGGTCATTAACTGCAACTCAATCCACGACTGTCAGATGCAGATGATAGATGAGGAATATTTCAGGACTGCACGATATGGTCCTGTCAAATATATATATATAATAAGTGTAGTCAAAAATGAATTAAAAAAATACATTCAGGCCAAAATAGAGGGTCGTTGGTTTCAAAGGTATGGAGACATAGGTTCAGTAATTATTCCTGGTAGACGGTCTTTAAAGAGTATATCTTTAAGGATGAAGAATACATAACATATACGTAGATGCACATAAACATACATTTAAATAATCCTAGTCCCCCTACTGATACAGATGTGTGTGAGAGTGTTAACATACCAACAGTGTATTTCTCACTTGAAGATTTAAAAAAAAAGATAAAAGACCTGTTACCATGATCTTGTACATAGTAATGATTATACTATTTAAAATATTAAGGTATTTTCACAACTTTCATATTTTCACGAACCAGTTGTTATTGCTGAAGATGTATTTGATAGGAACTTAAATATTTCAGTATAAGTTTGCGATTTTTTTAAGAATTTTGCAAACGCAGTTTTGCCAATTAATGTAAACTTCTAATTTAAACTTTCAGTCTAATCTCCAGTTACAAATGCCAAAAGAAAATAGGAAATAAAATTTATGGGAAGGAAATAATTTCAGTTTACAAAAAAAATTGTGTTATTTTCATCTTGAAAGACCCCGAAGATGATGTGTTTAGCATTTCATATTTTCAGAGAAAATTATTGATATCTGTTTTATGAGGGAGTGATAAATTTATACTTCCAGAGTTAATTTCTTCAGATTAAGCTTTGTTCGCAGCATTTATGTGTGTTTCATTTAACAAGTTGTTTCGGTGAAGCATTATTAATACCATCCCCAATTTCGTCCTACTTTCTCTATTACGTAAAAGCATACTAAAAAAATTATCGGAAAATTACCACTTTCAGAGATACTTTATCAAAAGTTTAAAGAACCGTAAAAACACTACGCGCTATTAAACAAGAGTAGTGCTTTTTATAATCACTTATTGATTTCCAGTGTTCATAAAGCAATGAATGTGAAGGGAAGGAGTTAATATGTATTTAGAATTTTATGTAAGATTTCAGTTTTCGAAGTACGGTTTTATGACAAGGAACAAAATGCGCAGGTATCATGTTAAATTGCATGTCATTTAAAAGTATGAAATAGCTTATTTAGTTGTACAAAATTCATTTACGCGTGACTTACATGCTAATGAATTAAACAAAAGAATTTGATAATGCTGTAAAAGGTATAATGTAAGGGTATACTGTAAGGGTATACTGTACCCCTACACTGTAAAGGGTAAACAATGTGATAAAAACTTGAATAAAATGCATATATTTGTATAACGCTGTTAACAAATTTAAGGGAATATTTATAGACTAGAAGGTAACCCGTCATTTTGATGTCATAATACTAATAATGACGTCATAATGGAAAAAGTATATGAAAGTTAAAAAATATCCCAGATTATCTAACAATATTGCATTTAATCCACACCTTGCAAAAGCAAACCCTTTCATTATTTTTTATTTATTTACTTTTTCATGCGGTTGGGGTAGTAGACTGCCATCCAACCCGTCATTTTGACGTCATAATAATAATAATGACGTCATAATGGAAACGTATATGAAAGTTAAAAAATATCCCGAATTATCTAACAATATTGCATTTAATCCACACCTTGTAAAAGCAAAACCTTTCATTATTTTTTATTTATTTAGTTTTTCATGCGGTTGGAGTAGTAGACTGCCATCCAACTCGTCATTTTGACGTCATAATAATAATAATAACGTCATAATGGAAGCGTATATGAAAGTTAAAAAATATCCCGAATTATCTAACAATATTGCATTTAATCCACACCTTGTAAAAGCAAACCCTTTCGTTATTTTTTATTTATTTAGTTTTTCATGCGATTGGAGTAGTAGACTGCCATCCAGTTTTTTACAGCTCCCTACGCGATATGAATACTTGAGCTACTTGATTCATTCACATTCAAGTTTGTTTACTTTCAGAATTCATCGCAAAAGTAAACAGATTTTAAAAAACTGTTAAATATAGAGCTAAAATCATCCAATTTTTTTTAGTTCTGAATGTTTTATAGAAAAATAGGCTGAACAAACGTGATTTGATGGAGAAGATATTAGTTTTTAGGTAAGGAAAAATTCTGATCCACATCTGAAATTGAAACTAAGCCTAACCAGCCGTTTGTTTACTCAGGGCTTCAATTGAAAGATGAGCACAGCCCGGAAGTGTTATGCAGAGACAACGGCTATTATATATATATAATACTCCTAGGAATAGTTAAATATAAAATTATCTTTAATACTTGTTCAAATTTGTATATCACCATTTGTGCAACCACAGATTTATCAATCTTTTTAAGTCGTAAATCCTTGTATTTATAATGTACAGACGTTTATACACGTCTGAATTTCATATATAAATATGTATATAAGTATAGATTTATAAAGATGATAATAAAAATCTAATAATTATTTATTGAAATGAAGAATGATCACAAAATATCTAGGGTAATGATCAACTTATAATTTCTAATGAAATTTGAAATATTTAATAAATTATTTCATAAAATTACCGACAATATATGTTACAGAATAGTTGCTAATTGAAAGGTACCATTTATTCGTAGAATAAAACGTAATAATTTAGGATTGACTCCGTAATGTTTGCCACACTAAGCAAACAAAAAAAAGAAGGAACTTTCACTCAGGTTCATCATAGACCATTATTTCTTTTAATTAAAAGCCCCACAAGATCAAGTGCTATATATTTTAAATTTTAAGGAACGTTTATCAGTTCCTGTTCAAATTTTTTTCATATACTGGAGCTTCTTAATTAGCCCATAGTTTTTTTATTTGAGAAACTTTGCAGTTTCACATACGATTACAATGTCACGTTGCTCCTATAAACAGTTTCAAAAAGTAAGCCTTTAATAGTTGTGCTATTATCAGTTGTAAAGTTATTGAATATCAAGGAAAATAGTGTGAATATGTTTATTTGGTAAGTTAGACTTCTTTCCGATATTTTATTGGAAGCCTATTGGTATCAAACCGAATTACAATCAAACGCATGTAGCACGTTATACCATGTGCGAATTTTCCGTAAGGAAATTCGTTTATTCATTGACAATTCCCATGATATTGTTTGAAAGATAGAGTATATCTTTGAGCGATAAAAAGGCTATTCTATATTTAAACTATTCTATATTTATTCTATATTTAAATAGCATTGACGATGCATCATCTCCATAATACCTTGTGATACACACGTATGCTGTCATCAGAACTTTATTAATAAAATTTAATAAGTTGTTTGTACATAATAATATTTACTAGAAAGATTATACTTTGAATATCTGAAGCATTTCTATATTCTGGGGAGCCTAATTGTGAGTCTGAATAAGATTTCCTGGAAGTTTAGCATGAATTTCTTTCTCCGAGTTCCTCCTCACTTTATTGGATTATTCACTTTGAATTTCCCAAATATTCGAGGTAAATGCAGTGTTGCATGCATTTAAATTTAACCTAGATGTACTATGTCATTATTTGTTCCAAAATATTTAACGATAACCTAAACAGCTTTTTATCATGAGAAGCTATCTTTAAGGGGACTCACGTCCCTTCAATCTTTAAAAAACTATATTTTTGAAAAAAAAAAAGGTCTGATCATTTCTGAACAAAATAAAGTAAATCACATGAAAATATTTAACTTATTCCGGAGATATTGATAAAAATATAAAAAGTAAGAATATAAAAACATTTAAAAGGACATGTGCCGCACCCACTTTTCGCAAATTTTTCATGTTGCATAGCTAACTTTTTTTGTCTGATTTATTTTTTTTTATATTTATTAGTGGGAAGCAGTAACGATCTCTCTCAACTCTGACAATGTGCTTTTGCAGTGTGAAACTTGTTTACTTGCTAAAACGTTGCTTCTGTGCGTCTCATTTTCAGTTAATTTCTGTTGAAAATTTATAATTTACAGCTTAATTATTTTATTGTTAAGCGCTTTGCATACGTTTAATTTCTGTATTAGATTACACAGGGAAACGGTTGTTTTGGTGCCGGGGTATTTGGAGCTGATTTCATATGAATTTGATTGCCTGAATTTAAATATGGCGTTAGTTTTTGCCTAGGAGGTCAAATTTCTAAAATATAACATTTTAGTGAAATATACTTTACACTATTTTAAGTTAAAATCATGGATCAAATTAAAAAATTAAACACGGTATTTATTATTATTATATATTTTCTAAGGAACATAATTATTATATATTTTCTAAGGAACATAAAAATTATAGAGAATATTGCAGTAGTACTTATCTAATTACAAAGATATAGGATGAGGCTAGAGTCATCGATGAAACCAACTAGTCACTGAACACTTCGAAAGCTTCATTTCCTTGACATTCTTGAATGTATTTTGGAATAGTCCCTTTTTAAACTCCAGCAGTGATCTGCCATCATGAGTGTATCCCATCTTCCTTGGTAGTGGTCCTCGATAGTTTTAATATCCTGGTGAAATCTTTCGCCTTGTTCCTCACTTGTGTCTCCTAAATTTTCAGGAAAATAGTCCAAGTGGCTGTGCAAATAGCGCACCTTAATGTTACACCCAAGGGATCTGAAACTTTTTAGCATCTCGTTTACCAGTTCAACATAGTTTTCAGCTTTGTATTTGCCCAGAAAATTTCCGACAACTGCAACAATTGAAGTCCAGGCTTTTCGTTCAGCCTCATTCATGGAATTTACGAAGGCGGGATCCTTAATGAGTGTCTTATTTGTGGGCCGTCAAATATTCCTGCTTTAATTTTTTCCGTACTCAACTTCGGCATTTTTTACTTTTTATATGCAAAGCATGATCCGTTCTTATCAAGAGTCTTTACAAACTGCTTCATTAGGCCCAGCTTTATATGCAGTGGAGGAAAGATGATTTTCTTTCGTCCAACTAGGGGGTTGTATAACATTCTTTTCCCCAACGTCCATGTTTTCTCTCTTAGGCCACTCTTTTCTAACCCAGTGGTATGTTTTGTCGCGGCTATCCCAGAAGCACACTATGTAATATATTTGATGTAGCTACTTTGCTGTCCAAGGAGAAAATTTACCATTTTTAAGTCCACACAAATCCCCCATTGATGTTCATAATACTTTATCTTCTGCAAGACCAAAGCTATGGTGTCATATTTTTCTTTCATTTTCGTTCAGTGAGCAATTGGTATTGAAGCATATTTGTTCCCATTGTGTAGAAGGAAACATTTCAAACTTTGCTTTGAGCTGTCAATAAATAGACGCCAATCACCTAGAAAATATTCAGGAAGACTCATTTTTTCCAGGAGTCCAACTTCCCAGGAGGCAAATTACCCATACTTGAATATATTGAACAGTAAAAAATACATTGATAGATAAATGGATGTACAGTAAAACCTCGTTTATCCGGCTCTCGTTGATCCAGATCATATTAGTAGACCATTTTTATTTAATGTTCACATTATATAATCTTTAACTATGATAGCAAGAAAACAACTACAAAGTACGCCAAATATTCGCCTTTTAGTTTGATTCAATATACAGTTCCTGCATAGATTGTACAATAAATTATGGTAATAAAATGATTTTTGTTGAGTTTAAGAAAACTTCTCTAGACTTACCAATTCTTTGTTAAGAAATGATGTGAAAATATTTTATTTTTTAATGTTTTGTAAACAATACTATGTAATTTTGTTACAAAACAAAGTAAGTGTTTTTAGTTAAGGCTTTTGTATTGTTTACAAAGTATTTCTTAACAAAGAATTGGTAACTTCTCTAGCCTTACCAATTCTTTGTTAAGAAGTTATTTGAAAATATTTTATTTTTTAATGTTTTGTAAACAATACTATGTAATTTTGTTACAAAACAAAGTAAGTGTTTTTAGTTCAAGATTTTGTATTGTTTACAAAGTATTTCTTAACAAAGAATTGGTAACTTCTCTAGCCTTACCAATTCTTTGTTAGGAAATTATTTGAAAATATTTTATTTTTTAATGTTTTGTAAACAATACTATGCAATTTTGTTACAAAACAAAGTAAGTGTTTTTAGTTAAGGATTTTGTATTGTTTATTACCCAGATTATCCAGATTTTTTATTATCCGGATTGCCTATGGTCCCGGTTACTCCGGATAAAAGAAGTTTTTACTGTATCTAAAAAAGTAGAGCAGTTAGAGAAAAACTGATTTCATATTTAGATTCAGAGCCACATATACATCTAAAATCCTAGGCATCCCCTCAAAAATTTTTTTGTAGCCCTGTGTTATTTATTAGATATTTTTAATTATTGTGTAATCATTCGAAACGGAAGGTAATAAATGTGCTTCAGGAAAGCGAGCTTAGTTCTAGAATAAATTGAAACATATAGTTTCAATTTGTTCTAGAACTAACTCTAATTCTGACTTCCCTTGATCCAAAATAAGTAACTAAATTCCTAATAATTGAAATGTTTTTCAAATAAGTAAAACCATGATAATATGTAACTCAAGGAATTAAACATGTTGGACTATTTAAAATAATCAACGACTGAAAAACTTATATGTAATGATTGTGCATATTTTGTTCCAATAATATTAAAAAGTAGGACTTTAAATGCGTAAATTTTCCATTATAGGGTTAAAACTTCATTCTCGTCCTGAATTATACACGCTATGTAAAACAACATAACATTAATTATATTTTAGAATCATGAAATAAAAAATTATGAAATTGATATACTTAGATTTTAACACGGTATATCTGAAAAAGATGTGAAGTGATCAGATTTTAAAGCTAAAATTACTAGAAGGAGAGAAGATTTTAGAAATACTTCAGAAGAACGGAAAGCAATTTTGGTGTCATAAATGCTTCACAAAATTATTAAAAATATGTGATTGTTTTAATAATGGCATTCTTTCAATTCAGCACTAAATAGTTTTCATTTAAGCATTAACTAATGTGTTCAGTAAATTTTAGTGTGACAAACGAGATTCTGATTTTGCCCATTTTACTTGATTCATCCCTTATTTTGATACACCTCTTTACAAAACTTTATATTATAAAAAGTCAGATGTGCTTTAAAACATTTAGAAAAATAAAACCAAAGCTTTTTATTATTTTTTTACTTTTCAGATCAAGAAATCAAACAAAGAATCAAATTTATTTTTTTCCACTCAAATACTTCGCAGAGGTTCTTTTGTGATTAACTTGAGACATAAAAAATTTTCATTGAATGAAAACAAAAATAATTGAAAACAGAATGAAGGAATATTTTTTTCACTGTTAAGAGGATATTGTTCGTAATCTAGTGAGAATTTTTCTTAACAATCAGTTTGTAAAGCAATAGTAAAAAATAAAGGATTCTTTTAGAGATTATAACGGATTTATAAAATGAAAAATGCCCAGCTGACGTGATTCTTTCATCTGAGAAATATTTTAAAATATTCACGTACAATTATTTAATGGTTTCTAATCACTTTCTTGTTATCTATCGAACTCCCTGTGTATATATACATATCTATCTATCTATCTATCTATCTATCTATCTATCTACATATATATATATATATAAAAAACAGTTCCGTAACTGACTCATTCATTCACTGACTGACTGACTGACTGACATACAACGCACAGACCAAACCGCTGGACCTAAAGGGCTGAAATTTTGCATGGCGATTCTTCTAATAGTGTAGGGGGGCACTAAGAAAGATTTTTCAAAAATTCTTCTTAGATTTTTTTAAATTGAATTTTTAAGCTGTTTTTTAAACTTTTTTTACGTTTGCATTTAAAATAATACATTGAGGGTTATAAAATTTATATCACGAGAAAGATCATAAAAATTCCTTCAAAATGAAATTTTTTTCGAATTTTTACTTCCATTTCCTGATTTTTGGCGAATTTTTAAATATTAATTTTTAGAATTTAATTTATTAAATGCTGTTCACGTGATTTCTTTTTCTAGTACTTTCAATAAATTTATCGTCACGTGTGTAACAACTAAATAGACAAAAAAAATATTTTTTTCTCTTTCTAATGCAGCAGACGATTGGATATTATCCAAAAAAAATGCATATCTCTTACGATTTTTTTATAAATATATATATATAGAAAGATATATATTTTACATCAATTGTATACATTGATCATCACATTTATTATAAATATATATATTTACTTTTTGGTATAAATTGCATACGTGTATATATATATATATATATATATATATATATATATGTGTGTATACATTTACTACAGAAACCCCCTAGGGGTATATTATGGGCAAATTACGGGGAAACATTTCTTTAGAGAGATTTTGCAGCCAAAATCTAACTTTGCGTTACTGTTGTTTTAAACTGTATATTGTTAATAAAAGTTCAATGACCCGGCTAGTTCAACTTCACTAGTTGTATGCCCCGTACACTAACAACTGAGCCTTTCGTACTAAAATAGAAAAGAGGCACATCTGATTCTAAGTTAATTAAGTAAGACCTATCCAATTATAACAAGAGCAACCATTTGAGATTCGTTGAGAAGCAGAGACTACCATAATGAAGAAATACAATGTAGCGAAAAAATATATTATCGCAATCAAATATGCTTATTGAATTAATATATTTATTACTCCACGAAATCTCGAAAAATCAATTGAAGCCGAAAGTTATACCCCAATGAGCTTTATTTGACACTTCATTTATGCCTGGGAAGTATTTAGACTTCTGAAGAAGAATAAGGAAATTTTATGAATATAAATATCTACGAACTATTATGGAAAATACGATGAATTTGATGATATGTTTGTAAATTTTTACGCAAGTTAAACACTGTTTCTATAACAGTTTTATCTACATGTTAACGACATAAAATGACAACTCTTAACGCAGGATTATTAAAAGAAGTTGTTTCTATGCTTTTTCATAAAATTTTTATTTTTTGATTCTAAAAAAAAATTCGCTACTTATTTTAAACAAATAAATATTAACATGCAATATTTAAGGCATATGGAATGACAGTTTACTTCCACAATAATTCTAGACAAAAATTTACACTCATGGACAAAAAAATTATCGCACCAAGAAATAATTGCGGGATTGTAACGAAACTTGCAATGAAGGTACATATCGGGGAGATATGCAAATGATTAGAAATGCAGCGTGATTGCGCATTACGTATAGCCGGTAGAGGGCATTGAACATCGTACTCTGCGGAGTATAAAACAGGTAACCAAAGCTTGTTTGAGTGTGCTGAATCATTTACAAAGGAAGAGCTGAGATAGACATGCCATTACACCGTGTTCGAAGACAATATAAGCAGTTGTCGCAGTTTGAGAGGGAGTGAATCGTCGGGATGATGGAAGCTGGGTGGTCAGCTAGACGAGTAGCTCGTCAATTAGACCGCTCTGATTGTGTTGTGAGGAGGTGTTGGGACCAGTGGACCCGAGAGATGTCATGTACACGAAGACCAGGCTCAGGACGCCCTCGACAGACCAGTCGTCGAGAATACCGCCACATCGTAAGAAATGCACGCATAGAGCCAACTGCTTCATCGGCCGCCATCCAGGCACAGGTAGCACCTTCACTAGGGGCCTCTGTGTCTTCTAGAACCATACGAAGGCGCCTGGCTGAAGGACAGTTGGTATCGCGGCGCCCATTACGTGTGCTGCCCTTGACGCCCATCCATCGACGCCTCCGTTTGGAGTTTTGCCGCGCACGAGGAAACTGGACTGCAACGGAATGGAACCAGGTCGTCTTTAGCGACGAATCCAGATTCAATCTCGGCAGTGATGACAATCGTGTTCGTGTGTGGAGAGCCCGTGGTGAACGCTTAAATCCTGCCTTTGCTGTACAGCGACACATCGCTCCCACAGCTGGTGTGATGGTATGGGGTGTCATTGCCTACAATACACGGTCACCCCTAGTATTGTTCCATGGCACCATGGCAGCCCAGCGGTATGTTCATGAAATCCTGCAACCACATGTGTTGCCACTCATGCAACGGCTCCCAGGAGCCATTTTTCAACAAGACAATGCTCGGCCTCATACGGCAAGAGTGTCACAAGACTGTCTCCGCACTGTTACTACGCTTCCTTGGCCTGCCCGATCCCCAGATTTGTCTCCAATCGAGCATATCTGGGATCATTTGGGACGACGAGTTGGGCATCCCACGAGTTTGAACGAACTAGAGGCAAGGTTACTGCAAATATGGAACGAAATGTCTCAAGACATCATACAGAACTTGTATGACTCAATGCCCGATCGTATCGCATCGTGCATTCGCGCTGGAGGGGGTCCAACGGAGTATTAACTCCTCCGTTCTTTTACCTTTTTCTCTGAAATAAATTATCCTTTTTCTTTGATTTTCTTATCATTTACTTATATCAAAGTAGTCATTACGTATGTAAAATTTTGTTTCATTTTGACGGCTCCTTCTTGGTGCGCTAATTTTTTTGTCCATGAGTGTATTTCTCTTTATTTGTCTAAAACATTTAAAATGGGTAATATTGTTAAATAAATAAATCTTCCTAAAAATTATTAAATAATTAAGCGCCATGATATCACAATGAATAACGAAACTTTAGAAACTAATTAAATTTTTGTATGGTAAATGCTTGGCATTTTTGATTACATTTTTAGGTTTACCGGAATAAAAATTCTTAATAATTGTTGTAAAATTGTTTTCCATTTAACTGAAATTGCTAAGGTTTGCATTAAAAAACGTTTACGATATACGGCGAAAAGTTTAATGCATTATTCCTCTAATTAAATAGAGCAATCTGCATTTGCTGATAATGCTGTACGTTTAGAAATAACTAATTTAAAGAACTTATACGTTCAATGGGGATTGGTAATTCAAAGAAATGTAAATACTTTTAATAATAAAACGACGGAAAATACAGTAATTTGGTTTAATAGTTTGCTATTTTTTTCAGATTCAATCTTGATTGGCGTAAAATGGTTAAAGTTTTCCCTGGAATTGAGAAGAATAAATAATTTAAACTGAACACAACGGTTCTACTTCATTTTTAATTATAGAAAAATTTACTTTGCTGAAATAACTATAAAATATATTAATATGGTTTCAAATTTCCTTTACATAATTATCAATATGATGATACATAAAAACCCGGCTATATATATTAGTTTTGAGTGGTTTTCGTTATGTATTAACCAAAATTACACAAATATGATGACACTTAATGGACACAATTACTAGATTTGTTTGATAAAATAAAATGTAAAGCGATATTTACTAAATATTGTAAAGTACACTGCTCAAAAAAATTAGGGGAGCAAGCAAAGAAGTTAAGAAAAACCATGCGAGACAGCCACGTATTGGCATAAAATGGATAGTACACGCGTATCAATGCGCAATACAGAAAAAAAAGACGTAAAAAAATTTGTAATTAAGCTTTAATTCTTTGAAAATATCTAATAAACATGAAAAGATAATTTAGGACAACAAGTCTCGTAGAGTAAAAGGAGGCCTTGGTCTCATAGCAATGCGTCGTCCGAGCATGTCCCAAACATGCTCGATTGGATTTAAGTCAGGAGAGAACGCTGGCCATTCCATACGCTGTATTGTTTCAGCTTCAAGCATGTTCTCCACAAGACGAGCTGTATGCGGTCTGGCATTATCATGCTGGAAAACAAAGGAATCTCCAATGGCTGCAGCGTAAGGTATGACATGAGGTCTCAGTATCTCGTCTGCATACCTTCGGGCCGTCAAAGTACCATTCCGAATGATATGCAAGTCCGTACGTCCACCTATGCTGATTCCACCCCATACCATAAAACCAGATCGTCTGTATTGTGACCTTTCACAAACGAATGTGGGGTTATTTCGAGTGCTCCTTTCCCTCCATACCAAAACACGTCGGGTGTCGACTCGTCTGTAAACAACACTTGGCTCCAATTATGTTGCTCCCAATCTCGATGTTCAGCAGTCCATCTTCTTCGGGCCGCACGGTGGCGTGAGGTCAACGGAATGTAGACCATTGGCCTACGTGCATAGAGACCTCCCTGATGAAGCCTATTACGTACTGTTTGGCTGGGCACCCTTCGTCAACTGTCTTTGCAGCAGCAACTGTCTTTGCAACTGAGTAGCATTGTCTGTTCTGTTTCGACGAGCTGTTAACAGTATACACCGGTCATCAGATGCTGTAGTGGCGCGTGGCCGACCTTGCCCTGGTCGAAGTCTAACATTTCCTGTTTCTTGGAATCGATTCCACAGGCTTGCAACGACACTTCTGACGACTCCAACAGCGTCCGCGACACAACGTTGTGTTTGCCCGCATTCAAGTCTGCCTATAATACGCCATGCCATGGATTCCCGTAAATCACGTTGTTGAGGCATTTTCAAATCACCTTTTCTCAAAAAGAATAACTGAGCAATAGAATTTCCCAGTTAAGGTAGTGAAACAGACGTTTCTGCAACATCCCGAATTCCGCCTTTATGTTCTTTTTCTGGTTTTTGACGTCATGAACTTTGATTTGCATATGAAGTTTTCGTCTTCTGTTTCCTGCTAGGCTTAAAATTATGGATGATTTATTTTATGTTACTTATCGGTGTAAATATTTGCTTAATTTCGTTAAAACCATGTGCTCCCCGAATTGTTTTAAGCAGTGTAGTATTAGAGAGTAATGTTGACAGTAATACTGTGATTTTATTCTAGGCTGATTATAGAGGAAAATAAATAGTCATTCTTCTTAATTTGTGTATGTTTCTTTCAATATTTTACACAATTCAGTCACAGAACCTAACAGGGACCTAATTTTATAATAAAAAGTTTGCGTGTTAAGAATGAAAATCTATATATATAAAACAGTTCCGGAACGGACTGACTCACTGACATACAACGCACAGATAAAACCGCTGGACCTAAAGGGCTGAAATTTTGCATGGAGATTCTTCTTATAGTGTAGGGGTGCAATAAGAAAGATTTTTGAAATATTCTTCTTAGATATTTTTAAATTAAATTTTTAAGCTGTTTTAGTAACTTTTTTTAAGTTTGCATTTAAAATAATAATTTGAGGGTTAAAAAATTTATATCACGAGAAAGATCATAAAAATTCCTTTAAAATGAAACTTTTTTGGAATCGTTACTTCCATTTTCTGATTTTTGGAGAATTTTTAAAGTCTTATTTTTAGAATTTAATTTATTAAGTGCTGATCACGTGATTTCTATTTCTGGTACTTTAAATAAATTTATCATCGCGTTCATAACAATGAAATAGACAAAAAAATATTTTCCCCTTGCTAATGCGGCAGACGATTGGACATCATCCAAAAAAATATTAAAATACAGTAAAAGATATGTTCCTCAAACGGTACTATATTAACTATACTATATTCTTTAGTATGTCCAATTAGATTTAATTTGAATATTTTCTTCTTCATTATTTTGTCTATAAAAAAATCTGTTACGATTTTTTTATAAAGATATTTTTTTTACCATATATACCATATTATTCAGACCATAAGACGTACCTTTTTCCTAAAAAAAATTGACCTAAAATTGGGTTACGTCTTTTGGTCTGAAAGTAACATTAAAATAAAATGAATATTTTATTATACATATTATCTATATGTATAGATATACATATTATATATATATATATATATATATATATATATATATATATATATATATATATATATTATATATATCTTTTATTTATATTATTTATTATAGTTATTAGATATATTTTTTATCTTTATTAAGTAAGAAATGAAAATATGGTATATGTATATATACAGTCGAACCTCCATATATCGAAGTAGCAAAATTCCGGAAAAAAATTCGATATATAGAAATTTCGATATATAGAATTGATCTTAGTTTTATCAAAATTCTCCTAAAACATTAAAATTAAAGCTAATTTTCGTATACGAAACTCCATTTCTAATTTATATGTGAATCACATTAAATGAAAATTAATAACTAAAAAATGAATTAATATGAAAGATTTATTAAGTACTACATACCTTTAAAAAAAACAATAATCCAGAAAGTGGTTACAAGGATCACAGTTACATTCTTTTAAAAAAACTACAAATATCTTGCTGAACAGCCTGTTTTGCGGAAAGTTCATCAAAGAAATGTTCGCATTTATTCAGTCCACTAAAAACTTCATCAGGGACATTTTCCGCGAATTGAAGTCCACGACGTATTGTTTCAAACGCCAAAAATTGGGAGATTTCATTCTAAAGTGGATTAAAATCTCCCAATATGTCGTGAAAAAAATTTCGATATATAGAGATTTTTTCGATATATAGAAACAGTTTATCTATGTAATGAACATGGAGATTTGCTAAGAGTTCGATATATAGAAAATTTCGATATAGGGAAGTTCGATATATATATATATATATATATATATATATATATATATATATATATATATATATATATATATATATATATATATATATGTGTGTGTGTGTGTGTGTGTGTGTGTGTGTGTGTGTTTGTTTGTTTGTTTGTTTGTTTATAGGATGATACAAAAGTAACAGAAAATGGAAAAAATGCATAATTTGAAAATTATAGACAGTAGCACGATTTGGTTTTTATCAGAAATACGCTGAAAGACATGGGATTTTTTTCAATAACGAAAACGTTTATTGTGAGAATAGTTACAGCTATCAACCCCAGGCGGCTATGTAGTGGTCCTGAAGCTGCTGCCCGTCACTATCTAAACAGATCCGCTGGCCAGTACATTTCTAAATTTTTATGTCACAGGCGAGTGTTATACGGCGGTTTAAAAACAGATCATCCTCATTTTCTATCTAAAGCGGTAAGCGCTCCATATTCATCGGGGTACTGCCTGGAAGGCCTTAGCTGTTATTTCGGGATCCATTAGGCACATGGAGTCACAATGGAGTGCAACATTCCTGCAGGATGGAGCGCATCCGGACATCACAGTGTCCGTCCAGCACCTGCTGCGATCAACATTTAGCGATGACCGTGTTCTCAATCTCTCTTTCCTGCTCGAATGGACATGGAGTTCTCCAGACCTTAAACTTTGTGACTTTTTGTTATTGGCGTACTTGAAGTCACAGGTGTACACAGGTCGGCGCACGTCATTGGCCATATTGAAAGAAGCTATTCACCATCATGGGACAGGAATAATTTAAACCCTCTTCGATGCTGTGAAAAGTGTCGTGTTATTCTGACTAAAAAACTTTTCGTTTTTAAAAAGACAAATATCCCATAGCTTTCTGTGCATTTCTACGAAACCCGCATCGTGATAATTTTCGAATTGTGTGTGGTTTATAAAAAATTCGCGGCATATTAAAAAATGCGGTATTTTTTTTATTGAAATGCATGACTGGAAAAGTCCTCCATAGATACCAAAAATTCAACACTTTAGTACAGCAGAATTGTCATATCCCGTCTAGAACTTAAAGTGGTATTTCCCTTTTAATTTATTCCCATTTTAATAACTCAGCAATCCTTGTTTAATTTTGTCCCACGAAAAATTCAGCAAAAGAAAGGAATTTCAAAGTGTTAAAGACCTTTTAATTAAACATAAAATATGCATAAAAAAGCGATTTTCATTCTTCACCGAATGACGCGGAAATTAATTTCAAGTTTACACAGGAGGGATTTGTCAGTGAAAAATTAAAAAGAAGTGGAAATACAATGAAATGCGTGAGTATATATTTGAAGTCAATAAATTAAATAAAAAACCTTGGACTCTAATTTCTACTTTTAGAGCAGATTCTTATATGATCTCCTATTTATAATTTTAATTCATATCTTTAATGACCTCATTTCTTTCATATCATTTATTGACATCATAAATATTCCTTTTAAAGGTACGTAAATATCTAAAAGCTTATATATATATATATATATATATATATATATATATATATATATATATATATATATATATATA
Organism: Dolomedes plantarius; assembly: GCA_907164885.2. NCBI lineage: Eukaryota > Metazoa > Arthropoda > Arachnida > Araneae > Dolomedidae > Dolomedes > Dolomedes plantarius. The sequence goes on along the minus strand of OU015492.1, from coordinate 193,405,142 downwards.
TATATATATATATATATATATATATATATATATATATGCATGTATGTATGTATAAATATATATTAATTTATTCATATTATCATTATTTCAGCGCTATACTAAATCCCCATTGAGGCAAAAGAAACTTAACAAAGGCGTCCACACTATTTTCAGGCAAAAAGAAATAGCAAGAAATTTACTTACTTACACACACACACACACACACACACACACATATATATATATATATATATATATATATATATATATATATATATATATATATATAGTTCCTTACATCCTAAGCAGCGATTTTGTTTTTAAAATTTCATCAATTACGGTCATCTTTTTAGCTTTTAATAACTTATGCAGTCAATTTGTCACTGAAGTTTTGGTCGCAAGATAGCTTCCCAAGCTTTTCAAAGCACTTACGTCAATCACAAGCACCATAATGACGATACTGAAGTGCAGTCGGAAGCATAAAGACCTTTCACCCGTACCCATTCAATTTATTACTTCAAACGCAATCAAATTAGTTCGCACCCTCTGTTATTTGGCCATTTTTAGAAGTAGATCTGTCATTCTGTCATCTTTTACGATGTATTTCTGGACACGCCTGTGAAATAAAGCTTATAACAAATACTCATATGTGAATAAGTAAAGCATGACTCGTTAGTATTAAGTAATGCTACATTTCCCCGAGTAAATCATTTTGCTTTAATAAATTGTTCCTGAATTAGAGATTTAACAATTTAAAATTTCTTAATGTAAAGGATATGTATTTATATTATAGATATATGTGAGTCCATATTCAGTGCGTATTGTTGTAATCACGTTCTTTATTTCTCATGTTTTCTAGTACTGAAATTTTACTCATATCTCCTATCATATTGAAATGCATTTTTTTAGATAAATAGCCTCTAAAAATTACGGTTTTTTTAAAATTTAAAACTGAATTACCAATTACGTAAACGTTATAAAGAAAACTTATGTGTAAAGCCACATTTCAAGGATAGACAAGCAGAGTTCATATAATATTATAATTAAAGCACATTGATTATAGGTAAAAAGAATCTGATATGATATCATATATCATTGTTATTAAGCTCTGAATCAGTTGTTCAAAAGCTACCTTTCTATTACATATCGCTTTTTCATTAACATTCAGATTTTGACTCTTGGCTTTTCATACACTTTGTATAGAAAGCTTTCACTCAATTCTGCTTTCATTGGATAAATTACATTTAGGAACTTCAAGGGTGAAAACATTTTTTTCTAGGAAACATGTTCTGAATGTTATTATTTTCTCTTGCTTGTATATAAAATTTTAGATGCTATAGATGAGTAAAATTAAAACAGGAATTAATTTTAAATTATAACTTATTGGAGTAACTTATAAAGGAATAAATTAATGCAAATTTATAATTTCAATTTTGAGCTAGTCCCAATCATGTAACTACTACTTATCTCTATTGTAAAATTAAGATCTCTGTTTTGGATCGAGAGACTACAATAAGTATGACAGAATTTCGTGTAATGCTACTTATCATATTCATTTGAGTGTAATATAAGTAAGTTGAATATGTAAAAGTCGATACGTCAGGTCGGAGAGGGTGCTTTACATACATTCACATTCATGTTATATCCATCACACCATTCTTCAAGGGAGCTCAAGGCCTGATCCAAAATGCTTTCTGTAATGTGTATAGCTTAGTTTTGTGCTGATTCTGTCCAAACAACCGGAATCATCAGCATACAACACACACCTTACTCTAGGAGTTATTCGCAGCTTACGAAGAAGGTCATTACCTTTTACATAATGCAGCTAAAAATAGCTTCCTTGAAGACACAAGTTTTGAAAGTTTTATAATATACATTGATGTTTGCCGTATCTTACCCCAAGCATACACTGGCAGAGAAAATCACTGAAAGAATTAAGTAGTCCAAATTCCCGCCTAACTCAGACAGTTTAGGCAGAATTTCCCTTCAAACAACACGGATATTTCAAGTTAACAAAAAAAAAAACAGTTACAATAAATAGGTTATCTGTGTCGAACCCTCTTCACTTCTACGGGTTCGCTTTGGTTCGTTTCATGTCAAGACGTTTGCAATTGTACACAAGTAAATTTTCACGTGACAAAGTTCAGTACCACACCAGTGAATATTCAAAGTTTTATTTTCTTTCGCAAGCACAAACAGAACTATCTATAAACTTATTTTACAGTATTATACAATCAATTAACTATTTCAGTCATCTCCCAACGACTGTTACCTAACAAAGGCCTAGTGCGTCTTCGGGGTCTCAATACACCCACACACTATATTCGTCTGCCCGGCTCTCTCCAGAGCCAACAACCGCAGACTAAAAAAAACACACGCCTTCTCTCGCGTGGGCACAAGCAGTCTCTCCGACGTCCCCCTGACTTCTCCCCGGGACCTCGTCTCCGAACACCACACGAATCCCTTATCAAGTCGGGGTCATTGCCCTACCCCCCTGCTTTCTTGAGAGGAAAGTACAGGGACAAAACAACAGGAGTTGACGCGGCAGACACGACAATCTGAAAGCATCTGTTGTTGCCTTCCTGAGAATAGGTAGATGGTGGTTAGTCGATCTGAAATCTAAATACAGCCTGCTCCTTCATGAGAAGATTTTTTTTCCAAATCCCAATTGAGTCGTATGGAAACTATTCTCTCCATGGTTAAATCCATTATGCTTGTAAGTGAGACTGGCGTAAAACTGTTAATGTTTCTGGGATTTTGATTTTCTCATCGATTGGAATAACAATACATGTTTGTCAATCAAGGTATAATGCCAGACTTCCAGACTGACTTTAAGATCACGAAAACGATCCTGCAGGCATTGGAAACTTGGAGTTAAAGGAACTCGGAATTAGTGCATCATTTTCATGGGGATTTTTTCAGTTTTTGGGGCAATTCAATGTCTGTATTAATTCATCATTCGAAAAAGGAGAATCTAAGGAAGTGTAAGCTTTCAGAAGTGACATCAGTCTTTTCTTGCAAGCCTTTTACCATTCGCTTCACTGAGCTTGGCATCATTTCTGCACATGAATTTCAATATTCGATATTATTATAATGCTCCACAAGAGCGTTAGCAACTGCAGACTCCAAAGGAATAGTCTTATACAAAATGATTATTTGTAACATGAACTTAATATTAGCAAAATAATTCTTAATATTAATACTAGCAAAATATTTAAAGATTATTTTAGTACCTTTCTCGAAATAAAACCTGTAAATAGGAAAAACATTAATGCAAAAAAAAAAAGAAAGATGATAAAAGCATTTATAAACGTACGTGAAATAAAACTGTTGCTCTTTAAAAATGCTTTTTTAGAACTTACTACTATAATAATAATAATAATAATAAACAAAGTTAAATTATTGCTTAAATATAAGGTCTGTTTAAAAACATACATTTCAAAAGCTCTAGTTACAATTCAAATACCATAAGGCTCTGATAATGTAATTTCATTTTCTAAAGCTTTAAATCATTTAAAATAATTTATATAACGTACTTATAGGTTTCATATGAATAGATATATATATTAAACGCAGTCTGAGAGTCGCTCCATTCATTTACTGGCATCTAGGAATTTGAGTGTATCCAAAGTGGGGTTCATCTTAATATACTAGTTCCATTGTATCATGTTTACCATGATTCTTCAAATGTAAACCTCACAATTCCACTCTGATATAATGCAGTGAAATTGAGATCATGGTAACAATGAATCTGACTATAATGAACAGTATCTGCTGGAAATGACCACTCGGAATGCAACTTAGTAAACAATAGGAAACCATCTCATGCGGTAATGAACTATCATGAGAATCGCTCTAGCTTTTAGATATATGTATATTTATTCACTGCATATTGGCTAAGGGCAGTAGAAATGCTCTTAATTTAAAAGCTTCGTATACATTAACTTTCATTCATTAATTCTGAATATTCAAAGTTTGTATAATTATGATATTCATTCAGAAAATAACAACAAATCTCTATTCGGTATTATAAGGTGAAAATAGCTTATTTAAATTACTAAATTACTGCAGGGATATTACTATTGTTTCCTCTTTAAATAAGTCGATGAGTTTTTTACTGCGCATTCTGTTGCCATATAGTTAAGATATAGCACAATAACTAATATTCTTTACTTAAGCATTACATATATTTCGCTTATGTAACAAAGACACAGATAACCGCACTGAAGATATGAAGCTTTCTACTTCAATTTCGATGAGCAATTTAGAGCAAGAAACTATCTTCCTTTGGAATCCTTACTACGGAAGTCAAGATTTATAAGAAAAATCTATATTTTTCATAGCATTTCATTAAGTCAACAACATGTTTTTACGGTTTAGTAGATTAGTTTGTAATAGTATCTATTAACATTGCTCTCATAGTTTAATCTCATTATATTTCTAAGATTAATAAACATGGTAAACAAGACTCATAAAAGCATGCTATCTATTTCCATATTTCCATACTCTAGAAACACGAAGCTAGTCAAAATGACCAGTTTTAACAATGCAGTACGCTCAAAAGCAGCTTTCCCTTCCTCTCCGACACCTTCACACGTGCACTCAATCACGCGGGATCGTGGTTTCACGCTGGAAAGAGCGTACGGGTGCTATTGTTAAAACTAGGTATATCTTAATTATTGGTAGGTCAAAGTGTTAAAGCTTCAAATCTATAAAACGTGTTCCTAGATATCCCGAAAATAAACAAGTATTGTTGTTGATGTTGTGTTGTTGCTAATGCCACCTTGTTGGAGGTTCCATTCACCAGGTCCTAATAGGCTATTGGGCTGAAAGGGGTGGCTCCTGTTTGGAATTGGCACCATAAGGGTCAGAGTCCGACTTGGGTAAATGACCGGTCCCGTAATTTTGAACCGAGTCAAATGATGAGACCTGAACACTTGATCCCGCACCTCCAGAGGTAAATTGAAAAAAAGGAAAAGAAAAGAAAAAAAAAGTAAATTACGCGAATGGTAGGTTATATACCCGACGAAATATTCCTCTATTTTTAAAAAATTATTTATCACATGAGCCTTTATTTGCAAGTTTCAAAATTCGAGAAAATTCTTGATTATCAATACACAGCTAATCAATTTTGCAGGGCTTCAGTTCATCGTAAAATAAACTTTTAAAATTAAACACAAATACACCAACAGTATATTAAGATAGTTCATAAAAAAAGCAATATAACCGATTTCAAAGGGAAAAAATACTTGCAGAGATAGTTTAGCAGAGATATAAAATAGCAGAGATAGTTTTTGTAATCCGTATTTCAGTATGAAAATTAATACAGTAAAATTATCTTTTCCCTTAAAATTACGAAAACAATAATTTTTTATGCTTTAAATTTTAAAGATGAACACTTTTTTTAGATTATTTTACTCCTGTATTGGTTGAATTCATGAATAAAGATATTTTTGAAAAATATTATTTTTCAACTTTTAGAAGTGATTAGAATCTTTTTGTTGCGTATAAAAATGATCTCTGTCTTGTGCATCCTCCTGTATATCTCACGCAAGATCTTCTGCCCCCGGTAGGAGTTATTGATTTGATCCCCTCCATGGTTTACATTGGTAAATCGAATACTCTTCCATCTGTGCAGGAAAACAGCTCGACCGTGAAGCAGGTTGATTTTTTTTTTTGACTAAAGAATTGTGATAGTAGATGTTTCCTTGAAGTTTATTTGTTATGGCAAGGTGTTGGTCCCAATGTACTGAATTTTAAAGCAAATTGAAATGACTCTTGGATGAAAGCGTGTTGCCTATTTTAAATATATAAATCAATCGCATCATCTGACTTTGATTTACACAACCGACAGTTATCCAACTTATGTTAGAGATTGTTTACGAATTGCAGTTATTTTTACTATGAGAATCTTATATTGTAGGTGCTAAACATAATTTTAGTTTAAATACAGAAAGTTATTCCATTAAACAGTTTAAATTCCGTTAAATAAATAGTTTTAGTTAAACGCTAGAGACACATATCTATTTCTCAAACTGTTATATGTATTTACAAACCAAACAATAGCTGGAACGTATTTTTGTCTTATAATATTTTTTTTATTAATCTAACACTTATGTTTATATTAAATACTATTAAGAATTATGTATATATTAAAAATTATGTTTATATAAAGTATACTATTCCACTGCATTATACAATACTTTCTTTTGTATCTAAATATAACTATTTTTTAAAGCGTAATATACATTAATATGAGGTAGAAAATTTTATGTGTCTTCTAGAGAGATTTTAGATAATTTTTTTAAAATATCAATCAAAGCAATTCAAAGCATACATTTTCATTCTACGCCTTTTTATCAAAAACTTTTATACTCATTACTTTGATAGTAAGTAACAAGTATTTATCCAGAAGCAAATTGTTTAAATATATAGTTTCATTTTGTGGTTGTAAAATATTATTCTATCTTATTTTACATAAAACACTTAGTTGTTAAAATATATAAATTAAAATAAATGAGCTTTTAATAATTCTAAGCAACATTACAGTAACTGAATACAGCTGAAGATTAATGAAAACTTGATTCAAACATTTTTTTGGAAATTGATAAATTGAAAGTATTTAAAAGTTTTTGAAGAGAAAAAAATTCTAATGGAGTGAAAATGCTTAGAGTGGTGTCAAAATTAAAAGTTGTGGATTATAAGTTCCTTGACATTAAAAATAAACAAGGACTATAGAAGGACATGATTAATGAATAAGATATCATCTTTAGGGCTCGACTGTTGCACTATTTTGCCATAATTTACATTTTACCATAAATATTAAAAACATTGAAAAAATGATATTACATTTTTAATAGCATACCATTTAGTGTCCATCTTTAAAAAAGTTTTTGATAAATATGCCGCTAATTTCCTATAAAATGCAATTATTTGTCATAGACATTGATATTCTCCGTGAGAGAGTGAGTGAGTCGTGAAACCTCTTTTTCTAATAAATCTGTTACTTCTCCTGTTAGTATAAAGCTTTCGAATTGCTTTAATAAACGCCAACCGTCCATAATGATGTCGATTAATGTTTACAATAAGGATTCATAAAGAGTTTAAAAATCTTACGTTATTTTCTGATGCGAAACAAGCTTCCTTTTAAGCTGGTAATTTTCATGTATTCGGTTTAGTAAACCACATATAGTGGAACCTCGCATAACGAGCATAATTCGTTCTAGCGTCTTACTCGTAATGCGAAAAACTCGTTAAGCGAAACAATTTTCCCATATTAATTAATGTAAAATACGATAATGCGTTCCATGCCAAAAAATACTAAAAAATTTTTAGATGTAACGTTTATTATTTAAAGAAAATTACATTTACATAAATTCTTAAGGAGCAAAATCATCCATATGTAGTTTATTATTTACGAATTTATGACATATATCTAATTTTTTACTAGAAAGTTATCTAGCGACATTTTGTTTCGGCGCTTCAAAATTTGCACCGTCTTATCAGGGTGATGCTTTGTAACTTACGATGCAACAGTTTCCCACTCTTTCATAATTTCTTTTATTGCGCCAGAAGATTTTTTCTTTGCTGTCTTCATCCTTCTCCACTGACAAACTCTCCTCTACAACTGCTTGCTGTGGAAGACACTGCAATTCTATTAGCTGTTCGGTGGTCAGCTCTTGGTTGTGCTCTTTTACTAGCTCCTCAATATCATTGTTATCCTCCAGTCCCATGATATTGACCTCTCAAACCATCCATGACTACCCTTAAATACTTATTTTTCGGCCGTTGATGATCCTGGCGTATTCTTAACGAGATCTGTGAAAATAACTTTCCCTTTCTGACAAATGATGTTTTCGTTGATATTATCGCCTTGTAATTTGCTTTTCGTTTATCCATATGAGAAGAACCTTTCAATATCGTCAAGAATACATAACCGTTGCGTAGATATTATTGTCACTCCCTTTGAAGCATCTATCTCCTTAATATTGTCCTTGTTCTTGAGGATAGAGCAAATCGTTGATGTAGACCGACTGTATGTGCATGCTAGATCAGTCAAGTTCACATCTCTTTCTCGCTTTTCTACGACTTCACGTTTCATTTCTACGGTTATATTTTTCTCTTACAGCTGAAAACATAATGGCCTTCGAAAACAGCCATATAGCCTAACAGCCATAACAGCCTTCGAAATGTTGCTCGTTAAGAGAGCCATTTTTTTACGATTTATTTTGCTCATGCGAAATACTCGTTATGCGAGGTGCTCGTTAAGCGAGGTTCCTCTGCACAGTCTCCCTTCGAGATGCTAGAGGATGTTATATCTGATATGAAAATTATAACTAATTTCGTAGACCGAAAGCGATCTATTTTCTGGAGGCAGAGGTAATCCAAAGTAGTTGATTGAACTAGTTGATCCAAACTAGTTAATTTAATTACCTAAAATGCCTGTTAAACATTTTTAATTTATTAGCAGTATAATTGTATGTGTTTTTGATAACTATTGCTTAGCAGTTATAATGGAGAGTAACGATTTGAAATGAATAAAATCAGGACCGGACGACCACCACCGGGCAATCATCATATTTGGGAATGTAAAAGATTTTACACAGCTTTTATATATTGTGTATTGCTTTGATGTCCTTGCCAGTGTGTCGGTTAAAATGTCTTAAGTGACTCTTGGAGGGTCGCTAATAATAAGTTACAAGCGCATTAAAACGCAATAAAGAAAGGTTGATGTGTGTCGTAACGTTTTGAAACGCTTATTAACTTTTGCTACAAAATTACTATTAAAGCCTGCTTTGTCATTCGAATACTTAAACGCATTGGGGAGCTGTTCCCTCAATAATTTTCCAGGGGTATATAGTCCCCCAGACAATCACTTCTTTCTCAAAAAATGTGCACCCTTTTGGTCGCGTTTCAGCATTCATCGCTTATCAGCGGAAACAGATAATACCAATGTTAATCCCTTAAAAGGGGTTGCCTAACGCTTGGCGAAAAGATTCTCCATTTATCCCCTTCCCCTCGTAGAACACACAAAATAACCCTTTGTCTTATAGCTTTGGCAGAGCCCGCTGGCGACCGCTGGGTCGCCAAGTTCTAGATGTTTTCCTCTTCACGTCACGTGACGGGGCCAGCACAGGAGCGAAGGTTTGGATTGCAGAAACAGATATCGTCTAGTCCCTGCCAACTAAGGATGTTTCTACCATTCCATATTCCGACGTCCAGGCCGAAAGTTCTCCGGCAAATATCGGCGATTCGATCCCGCCCGCCTGATCCTTGCTGACCGGAGATCAACGACTATGTACCTCTATTTGTAAATGGCAATAAACCACTGGCCTTAAGCCTCCTCTAACTAACTTAAATTTAAAAATAAATCCGAAGTACTTCATATACTCGTGTCTGTCACCCTTTTATCTTTTTTTTGCAGAATGACCAGCACTGGCCATGTTATATGTATATCCACTAGATATTAAGATATGGAGTTCCTTTCTTCCAATGACATTTGAGTACCACATCTCACCATTTTAGTGCCACAATGTGTTACATAAGAATCTCTTGGTTTTATATGCTTTCCTGATTAAATAACAGCGAATTATAGGGACAGACGCATACCTCCAGTTGCCCACCGAAAACAGATCTAGCCCATTTCAGACACAGGGGCTTAAGACTGAGCTCGATTAGGCAACCCTGACGTGCAATCCGTTAAATTGGAAAAGAATTGACTTTTGAATTATGGGTAGAAATGGATATCAATAGGTAGTATGTGGGTTGCAAAATTTCTAATTATCGTTAAAATATTTCAGCAATATGATATCTATGTTGGGGTATTTTACTATCAAATTTATTATTTGATGTAGTTATTCATCCATACTTTAGTTAGAATCCAGTAGCAATAGTATCTGGTGAGTTAAGCAGAAGTACAGCTCAAATTCCTTATCAGAATTCATAAATGAAAATGAAAGATTTCGAAAACAGATACCAGACATAAAAGATTTCTTAAATGAAAGTCTATATTTAGAACCTAAGAAAATGACTAGCAGCTGACTCGGTTCTCTTAAAAGGAATTTGAGTTGTACCTCTGCAGCACGCTCCAGCTAGGATTTCTACTTGATTTTAGCGAATGGCTTAAATCAGGACTCAGGACATAGCTGCTATGGTGTAAAAATATATCATATAATAAATTTTTGTATAAATCCAATAGTGCTTATATGATATATCTAAATTAGTTTGGTATCCATATAATGATTGTGTGATAATCTATATATATAAAACAGTTCCGTAACTGACTCATTCATTCACTGACTGACTGACTGACTGACATACAACGCACAGACCAAACCGCTGGACCTAAAGGGCTGAAATTTTGCATGGCGATTCTTCTAATAGTGTAGGGGTGCACTAAGAAAGATTTTTCAAAAATTCTTCTTAGATTTTTTTAAATTAAATTTTTAAGCTGTTTTTTAAACTTTTTTTACGTTTGCATTTAAAATAATACATTGAGGGTTATAAAATTTATATCACGAGAAAGATCACAAAAATTCCTTCAAAATGAAATTTTTTTCGAATTTGTACCTCCATTTCCTGATTTTTGGTGAATTTTTAAAGATTAATTTTTAGAATTTAATTTATTAAATGCTGATCACGTGATTTCTTTTTCTGGTACTTTCAATAAATTTATCGTCACGTGCGTAACGACTAAATAGACAAAAAAAAGTATTTTTTTCTCTTTCTAATGCAGCAGACGATTGGATATTATCCAAAAAAAATGCATATCCCTTTACAATTTTTTTATAAATATATATATATAGATAGATATATATTTTACATCAATTGTATACATTGATCATCGCATTTATTATAAATATATATATTTATTTTTTGGCATAAATTGCATACGTTGACAGTTGTATTTAATTTGAATGTACTCCGTAGCGAAGCGCGGGTTTTCAGCTAGTAATAAATATACTTTACACAAATAGAAAATAAATCAAAATCGGGAATTAAATTGATCAGGAATAACAAAGAATATAGTTTTAAGATTTAAACTGGTCTGTATTGCATTCTTATAAATAATACTAAAACGCACACTCAGAGAATTTGATTTAAAGCTCTTAAGAACTCTTTCCCTAAGCCTGGCGATATTAAATAGGAAATCGCAGATTTTCTTCTCCTAAACCTCTTTCCTCACAAACTGGTATCCTATAATATATACTGGGGATAGCAGTGAATTGGTAGGCTATTGCACTGGAGATAAAAGTCTTAAGATTTCAGTAATGAGACTTGTTCGTGTTTGATTACACCATTTGCGAGATCCTTTCTCATAGAGTGATACATAGAACTGTTTAACGGATATATCCGAATAATACAATATGTTTGTGCATTTCTTTTATCAAGGTACTTTCTGAAAATAGATAGTTTAGAAACTTGGGAAGGAAGTTTCGCTAAAGAAAGGTACGATCCAAAGAAGTTATAATTTTGTAAATGAAGACATTGTGAGAATAGAGAGTAAATATATTTAGTATGAAACTAGTTGATATCTTTTGTAAGGAACGCGAGTTTTCATAAGCACACACACACATATAAAAGGGAAAAAGAAATGACTGAATATTTCAGAAACTTCAATATAAGAATAAAACGGTCTAAATGTATTTAGGTATGAAAACACGTGAAGTTAAATGGTAAGGTATCAATATGTTTTGTATGAGATATTGTAATGTTAAAATATTTCTCATAAACACAAAGAAATAATAATAATAAAGACAAACTATTTTTTAGTTTTAGCTCTTATGAAATTTCAAAATTTATCATTTGACTTTCATGTATGAAAAAAATTACTTTTAAAATTTACTCTACAAGTCATACGAAACAAGCATCAGATAAAAAAAAATCGTATAGAAGGACCTTTCATGTTTGGAGAAAAAGCAGAGAAGAAACTGTGTGAAATAATTTATACAGTAGGTTGTCTCAGCTCTTACGTGTTTCAATTGGCTGCTTTTCCTCTATGATGAAAGATACCAAGTAAATTGCTCAATTATTTAAGAACAATAATGTGAACCCAAGTGATAGGTTCACTTGACTGGTATGTTGAATTTGTCTAGTAAATTGTTCTTAACATCTTTTAACACTAGGTTTTGCGAAATTTATTAATAATTGTCTTAAGATGGTCTAAGACACATGCATGTACACATATATTTTCTGTTCATAGCTTTGCCTAAAAAGGTATTGAACAAAAATATATTAATATTTTAATTCCATTGCAAATGTTTTCCATTTCCAAATGTTTATTTCTTACATATTTTCCTCACTCTGAATTCATGGTTTTTAATTTCCAAATAACAATAAAGTAACCATAACATTTGGTACATTTATCGAAAGACACTCGGACTATGTATTCTTTCAGAATTGTAAAGGATTTGATGGTTAGATGCAATGCTATGCCAATATTGAGATGTAGATTTCCCGTATTAACACATACAGCACATGTATATATATATATATATATATATATATATATATATATATGCATGCTTAAATATAGAAACATGTATAATTGTACATATAGTTATGTATATGTGAATACATACACACTATATATATATACACTCTATAACAAAAAAATCGACGCATCAAGGAGTTATCCAATTGTAATAAAATTTCCTAAAGAAAGATGTGTTGATCGAACATGCAAATGATTAAAATTTAGTATCCAACGAATGAATAACGGGAGCGCCTCCACGTTAGAACTGCTCATCCAAGAGGTGCATATAACGATCGATTATCGATCTGATGTCCGAAATTTCTGTTGCATTTCGACTACAGATATCTTACTGCTCAATGCCTCGCCGAAAGATTCGAGCTCATTACGAGCATGTTTCGGAGTTTGAAAAAGACCGTGTCATCTGAGTGAAAGAAGCTGGTTAGACAAATCGAAGAAACGCTCGACATCTGGGTCGAAACGATGTAGCGATTAGCTGATGCTGGCAAAAGTGGGTCAACAACGGCAGACTTGAGGTGTGCATGCGTGAGGAAGGCAGGGGTCGACCTAGAAATACAGAACGATTTACAGATCAGCTATCACAGCTACGGATTCATAGTTATCGACTATCCGACGCGACGTGTGACCCGTACACAACTGTTCACCATGACCATTGAAAGACGACTGAGAGAGCTGAATCTACGCTCGCGTCGACCTTTACGCCGCTTACCCCTCACACCTGTACGCCGTCGGGTCCGATAACAGTGGTGCTCAACTCGATCAATTTGGAACAGCGATGACTGAGGGCATATAGTGTTTAGTGGCGAATGCCGTTTCCAACTGTGTCCTGACGACTGTGTCCCACCGAAGACGTGTCTGGAGACGTCCAGGACGTCATTGGGATCTTGACCTTACTATCTATCACCCCACAGGTCCACAACATGGCATTATGACCTGTGGTACCATTTCCCTTGATAGCCGGACCTCTTTGGTAGTCATTATTGACAAACTTACAGACCAGCGTTACTTCGGACTTCACCGAAATCGTCGTTATCAACCATCCCAAGTGTGACCCACACACAAGTGTCTGACTTGACACTTGACAGACGAATGAGAGAGCGCATTCTACAATCACGTCGACTCGCTCAGTTACAGCACAGTGGTACGTAGACGACATTCTTAGACCCGTTTTGTTGCCGTTCCTTTTGTGCCACTCTGGGCTTACTTTTAAACAAGATAATGCCCTGCCACATGCGGCATGTGTTGCTATGAACTGTCTTCAAGTTTGCCGAATACTTCCTTGGCTACTTTGGTCGCCTGATCTCTCCCCCATAGAACAAAATTGAGAAGTGATCGGAAGACGATTGCAATTATACCGGAATGTTGCCGATTTAGCCCGATAATTAGTGACAATTTGACAAGAAATCTTATAGACACCATCCGATAACTTTATCAGTCTATTCCTCGCCGGTTGACAACTTGCATCCAGGCCAGTGGTGGACCAACGCCGTATTGACTTCCTCCCTTTGTAAGGATCAAATCCTCAGATACATAATTAAATTGTTAGAGTTTTTTCCAGTGCATATTCTTCCCATACACCAATTTTTGTCACAATCGGACAACTCCTTCTTGGTGCGTAGATTATTTTGTTATAGCCAGCAAATATCTGTGTACATATTTTATAACGAAATCATCTTTAAAAATCATTAAAACTTATAGATTTGTCTTTTAAAACATTTCTAATTTAGCATTGTCATATGTACTTATATCTATTTCAAAAATTTATTTGGCGTTGTAGTCACAGATTTAACAAGTGTGTATAGTAGATATGTTCATTCCTTGACATTCACGTACTACATAGAGATATCATGAACTCATAGACATAATTTTATATCATGTTTTTGAATCAGGATTGTAAGATACGTAATAGGCTTTAAAAATTAAATATTATTTCCTGCTGAAAGTTTGAAAGTTTTACTGAAATAAGAATTTCTCGCAATATATTAAAGTCATCAAAATCTTCATTGCAGACGCACACAAATCCCGGCAGAAACCTGACATGTATTATAGTATAAATCATCTCCCTTTCTTGCCCTCCTGAAATATCACGCGAGGGGATATTTCATCCTTTGCACTTCCTTTATTTAGATTTCACTTCCGAAAATTCTTGATAGGGATCTTATTTGACTTCTGAGGTATAGAAAAATTGATTTTGTCAAGAATCCTGAAAGTCCTAGCTCCATACAGAGCCTTTCAAGAAGGGAGCTCCATCATCTGTCAGGTCGTAAAAGATCCGTAATATGGAGACATTTTTGTTTAATATATATAATATATAAATTCCGTCTATGCAATTACATCTGTGTCTTTATTTTTTAATTTAATTTCTAAATCAAATCTACCCAAAGGAATTAACTTTAAACAGGACTAATGAAGATAATCATTATGCGGCTTATCTGGATGTTAAAATTAAAATTCAAAATAGCGAATTAAAAATCGGAATATATGATAAAAGAATAGAGATTTTAACTTTGAGGTTATCACGTTTACCAATTTCCATAGCAATTTGAACTATAAAATTTATTATATCATCTTTCACTCACAACTAAACAGAATAAAATCATTTGTAATAACGCTGACGATTTTTTGGAGGCATGTGGCATTTTCGAGGAAAACCTACGTAAGAATAATTTTCCTAATAATTTCGGTAATTTAAAAGTTTTTAAAAAATGGCAGTTTGACTCGGGTATATCTTAAGGACGTTTAGGATAGGGTTTTCTGTTTTCATGCTTTCTTTAAACTTTTGTGGGTTAAAAACTTCAATGGGGTGTGGCACTGTGGTTTTGCTACTGTGACGGAACTTCTAGGGTATAAATGCTGCTAATTTCTTGCTGCTGTTTGACTATGACCGTTTCTGAATTAGGGTAAGTGAGCATCTTTGCATTTCTGTCTTTTAAGTTGTGTTCTTTAGTATTGCATGTGTACTTGCATTTATGGTGCGTTGAGCCCTAAGTGCAATTTGTTCGTTTTTTTTATTTGTTTTGACTGTCTGTTTCAATGGGGATCTCGGCCTTGGGATGAATTTTGGTTACAACTTCATTCTATTCAGAAAGTTCCCCCTTGAGGTAACAGATTCGGTTAAGCTCCCTGATGACGAGACCAATCGGTTACCTCGATATTTGGTTTAGTTCGGTCACTACTACAGAATCTTGCCTTATGGTGTGTAGAGCCCTAAGTGCTTGATTTCTGTTTATTTTTTGTCTACATTCTTCCTATTCTTCCTATAATTATCTATCTCTGTTGAAATATTTAATTTACTTATATTTATTTTTTAATATAATTGATATATACGTGGTACGTACTTGATAGTGGAGCATAAATTTCGAAATGTTAACAATTGGTACTGTGGTGCAAAAATTTGAAAATTGTTAATACTGTGTGGGAGAGAGTAATAACAATGAAATAATATCTACAAATTAATAATAATAAACTTAATTGTATTTTATATTCATAATTATTTTTAATGTTTTGTAATAAAGCGTTTCTTCCGTTATACCACCTATGGTTCATAAAACAAAAAGAATCTATGTCAAACCCAATATCAGTCAAAACAGATGGTCTTTTTACCATGTTTTTATTAACTCGCTTTCTTGTTTGTGTGTGTGTTTGTCCAGTACAAATCTTGCAATCGATTTTTAACTAACTTCCCGTCTAGCTAGACATTTGAAACTTTTAGAATAGCTCAGAACACGATGACAATGCATTATTTTAATACTTTTAGCCATCTTTAAGCAGCTTTGAATTCATTTTCAGTTAATTTTGTTTTGTAGACTGGTGCAGCCATCTATCGGCCGGGACGGGAACTAAAAGTTAAACGCAAGTTAACTTCCGATTAACTTAATTTTCTTTCAAGTTGATGGGATAATTCATCAAAAAAATTTTAAAAAAGTAATTATTAATACATAGAATTGTCGAGTTTATAGGATTCAACAGAAAATTTAAAAACATGGTATATAAAAAGTTCTTTTTATATTGTAATTATTTAAAACTGCATTAAATATTTTAATCCGTTTGTATTATTTGTAATTTAAAACTAGAAAATTAGTATTTTGCATTATTTTTAGTAACTATAACTACATTTACAGCAAGGCATTTGGTGACAAATGCATTTCCAGGTTATTTGTTCTCAAAAAGCCATGAGCCAGAAACATAGCAGGAAATAATAATCTGGTGAGTTTCGCAATTTCTGGCAAAATTTAACTTACGGCTTGCTTTTTTGCATATATAGTGATATATGCAGTGATATATGATGACTGCATTTACAGCATGATAACTACATTTACATTATGTTACAGTATGATAACAACATTTACAGCAAGGCATTTGGTGACAAATGCATTCCCAGGTTATTTGCTCTCAAAAAGCCATGAGCCAGAAACATAGCAGGGAATAATAATCGGGTGAGGTTCGCAATTTCTGGCAAAATTTAAATTACGGCTTGCTTTTTTGTATATATAGTGATATATGCAGTGATATATGAAGAACTTGAACTTCCTATCTATCCTAACTGAAACAATTCCCTTTCATTTTCCTAAAGTTAATTCCATTATTGAATTTACGTTTCTTAAAAGCTCTGCCGTGCCTAATGGATTCCTATTTAATCCAACCGATGTCTCAAGGGAACTAGCGAACTTTATTCTTAACTTCTATAAAAACATGAAACATGAACAGAAATGCTTAAAACTTGAGGATATGTTGATGCTGTTTTGAAGGTAATTTTTATTTTATTTCTACTCATGTCATAGTTACTGTATTCTAACAAGTGTGATTTATTACCGAAGTCTTTACTATGCTAAATGAAACAATAGAATCAGATTTAATCTTATGTATAAAGCAGAAGCGGGAAATGGGTCGTGTTTGTATGTGTGTGTGTGTGAGTCACAAAAACTCAAGAACCGTGAGCCCTACCTTGATGATCTTTACACGGTTTAATGTGCTTGGAAAATCAGGATGAATGTGACTATATTCACCTCGCTACGACGTTCCATTCCCGAATTATTTTAGAACAAGTTTGCTCGGTATCAACGGATATTTTTGTTCAAAGCCATTGTAACATTCCATTGCTGCCAATTAAATTATAACATTTGCGTAAAAATAAATAGACATGAATTAAAAACGTGATTTATTCATATATTGGCACATGCAAGAATGAATTTCATATTTTATTTTCATGTACGTGGCAACGCCGGAATATTTCTTTTTGAAAATGAAAATATAAAGATGGAAAGTCATTCATTTTCAATGAACATGTTCTCAATCCATAGCAGACCGTTTAGTTTTGAGAAAGAATTACAATCATGAACTATGTTTACATTCTAATTAAGAAAATCTGAAAGTGGCATTGAAACGTAGCAGAAGATTTAGTTTTGAGAAAGAATTCCGAGCATGAAATATGTGTATACACTTTTTCTATAATAATTATCAGATTTTCTGTGTAATATTGAATTTGTATTAATCCAATCAAAGTTACTGGACTGGATGTGACAGAAGAATGTGGTTCGCATGGTCAGGTATATATGGTAATGTCTAGAGAAAGGAATCAATCAGAATTATACATTGTCGCAGATGATAAAACAGAAACAAAAATGTTGTGTACTGGAAAGTATTAAAAGGACAACAAATGGGGTAATAAATGAATTTTTTATTACTGAAAAAATGAAATTAATTTGTTTAAGAGTTGTTATAACTTTAGAACATCATAACATGAAGCTAATCATTGAAAACAAAACAGAATCAATCCCGAGTGAAGTCAGGTAATAAATCTAGTATATTATAAAGATGTTTTCACCATGCATTATGATCATTCAATTTGTAAAATAATTGTTGGGTCTAAGTTCAACACATTTTCCCTATCTATTCCCTCCTTAGTTAATAAACCAACTTCTGTGGTAGGAATATTTACAACAGTCTTAATATATGGAACGAGCTCCGGTATTAACACATATCTTATATACGGGTATATTATAATCGCAAATAAATAAAATTAAAAAAAACTACAGAGGAAATTTATTATTGATTAGACACATTAGTGAAAAATATTCAGTAAAATAAAATTAAAATAAGTCAATGGGAAATCAGGGTTCTTACATTTTATTGTGCATTATAAAAGCTGTAAGTTCCAGTCATTCAACAAATCTCTGAATCTGAAGCTAAAGCGTGTTACTTGCTTAGGTATAAATGTATTATTTACGTATTTATTTAACTTGTTTTTTATGTAGATAAACCTAGCTGTTTGTTTTGTTTTGTTTGCATGATGCTTTTAGTTTTTGCTACTCTAGAGCAAATGAAACTGGAATTTACATTTTAATGTAAATTTCGAGTGGCAGCAAAAACACGAATTTACAGATTGAAGTATGCTTGGACCTTCTTTATCTGTTTGTCCATTGTTTCCCACATTCACAATGTTATTATTTTAAACTTGGATTTTTTTTTGTGTGTAAGCTTCAGGAAGTACCATACTAGTTAAATGATATTTATTGCATTTCTACATTTTCATAAAAGTAGGTTCATGCATAATCCTCATCTTCAAAGAACAACTGAACAATAAACATACGAAGTTTAATTAGTATAAAACATTTTCACTGAACAACATTTTGTTAAGTTATTTTGAACTGGAGTAAATACATTGATTAACGCGCAAAAATAGTCTACAAATAAATTTTTAAATATTTAAAAATATATGAAAAATAATTTTTTTAATTAAATGGCTGTATTTATTAAATAAAAATAAAAATCTTTAACCTAAATTCAACAGAAGAAATAATTAATAATTAAATAAGAAAGTTATAACAATATCAAACAAATATCTACTAACATAGTACTTGTATAACTGTTGAGACAGATATATAAACTTTTTTTTATCTTAGCAATAACTTTATGGGAAAAGTTACATTTTATTATGATCAATACGATATCTAGAAATTCATCAATGACATATTTAGTACGTCTTTTAATATTGGAAATGTCCCCAGGCAGTCCCGGAGGGAAGATTAGTAGAGATAACAAAGGGAATCAGAAAATTAAACAGAGACGGGACAATTTCCCTGACGTGAAGACCGATGGTGATAGTTCATGACGAAGTGGCTTTTTCCCAGAAATTATATGAATTGTTCGTCAAGAAGATTTTGAAAGACTCGTGTGATGTCCTTATAACATATAAAAGCGAGTTTTTGTATATACTAATTATTAGGTCTCACATAAGAGTTATTATCTTTGAGATTTATGAGGTTTGTATTGAATCACATAAAATTATCACATAACAACTTTTATCAAACAATTGTAAAATATTTTAATAATTATTTATTTGATTAGAATTTGATATAGCGTGCTTACTTCAGAAATAAGTACTATTAATGAAAATAACGAATGAACATATTGCGTGAGGAATTTGGGCCTGTTCACATAGAATTCCTCAGCGTCAGCGTTACTCGTCTTGGCATATTTTGAACCAATCACAGGCCTTAACAATTTCGTTGCTAATCGTTTGGCTGTTTGTTATAGGTTAAATATATTTCAATACAAGAAAGTCTGACGTTGATGGATTCTATGTGAACAGGCCCTTAGCAACAGATTTGAACAAGACAGGGAGACGACCTAAAAAATGTCTCATAGTAGTTAATAAAATGAGGTATATATTTATTAAGGGAAACGCCCGGTGGCGTAGTGGTTAAAATCGTCAAGCTGCCACACCACAGGTCCAGGGTTCGACACTG
Organism: Dolomedes plantarius; assembly: GCA_907164885.2. Classification (NCBI taxonomy): domain Eukaryota; kingdom Metazoa; phylum Arthropoda; class Arachnida; order Araneae; family Dolomedidae; genus Dolomedes; species Dolomedes plantarius. The sequence goes on along the minus strand of OU015492.1, from coordinate 193,384,922 downwards.
CGACTGGGCAAGCTAGACTCATGCCTTTCATCCCTTGAGTGGGTCGATAAAATGAGGGCCAAGCATGTTGCGAACTAACACTGGGGGTCCCGCGCCAGGTGGAGCACCTGGCCGAGACATATGCTGTATGGAACCCCAAGTCCACGGTCATGAAAGCAGAGATGGGCACCGCAGGCCCTGGTCCATAGTGCTGAAAAGCAATTTGGACTGTTGTGCCATGAGTTAGTAATTTATTGAGGAAAGTATTCGTTAATTCATTACAAAAAAGAATTGCAATGTTATTACTTGTTTATTTTAAATAATCAAGGACTGAACAATATCCATAGAATTGTTATACATGTATGGAAATAAGAATTTTTCATGGACGTATATCTATGAGCTAAAACGGGAAAATAGAATTTCCGAGTAAGGGCAAGAGTTTTCCATTGCTAAACGTTAAATACTGCACTCATTTGACAGAGAACGGCTGTAATTGATAGTTTCTGCTCAATTTGGTCTCTTACTAACGATTTTATTCAAGGGACACACTTTTAAAATTTTGGATTCCAGAAAAAGAAGCGTGACAAGCTGTTTTCCACGAATTCGTCCCAGCTGTTAATATAGCTGCTCTTTGGAATTACCCAAGAATAATCCTATCCTTTCGGCCCTTGAAAATTTTCTAGATAAAGAATAAAGAGTTCATACTTTTAAAAATATCAGAACAATTTATATACTATAAATTTAATTAAATTAAAAAGTAATTTTAATAGAAAAGTTCTATTTTTTACGTAAATTAAAAACATATTTAATAAGTTACAAAAACTACAGCCAACAACAATGGTTAGGAGATCTAAAACGTACAGCATACGAACTAGATTGAAAACAAGGGGCATAATAAATCGCGTGATGGAAGGATAAAATATACAGCATACTTTCAGAATGATCTAGTATTGCTATATTATAGATACTGAAAATATAAATAGTATTATTTAAACAAACAGTTCTCTATTTTTTTTAAAACTGGTACGAAAATTTTTGGAGTCAGCGATAAACGTTTATTCTTTCAGTAAATCAAAATTTATTAAGTTCATTTAAATTTTTTTTTGGGGGGGGAGGACGCATTTTAATTTTGGTAACTAACTTCACTATACAGCATACTCTTAGAATGATCTGGTATTCTTATAGTATAGATCCCTTAAAATTATAAAAGTCCTATAAATAGTACTATCTGAACAAACAATCCTATTTTTCTTTATCAGGTACGAACATTTCTGGGATCAGCGATAAATGTTCATTCTTTCAGAAAATCAAATTTTGTAAGCTCGTTTAAGGTATCCGACTACCTTTAAAACATTGATTTTGATGAAAACTCCGAAATGGGGTTTATTCCTTTTTTTAAAGATTGTAAATGTATGTTTCTAAACCTGCAATTGTGCTTTCGGTACGATCATTAGAATGGAAATGAGAGCGATTTTTAAAGATCAGCAGCAGCTATGGATTTCAGTACAAGTTGAAAACTTTAATCGTCTTTTCTGAAAAAACTTATGTTTCATCAAAAATGTAAACGAGTCTTAGCTGAAAATCTAGATCTAGACGATAGCTGAAAATCTAATCTAGGAAATTTAATCTAGAAAATCAAACCTAGGAAATCTAACCTAGGAAAATCTAATCTAGGAAATTTTACACGTATGTTTTTCATAATACTAAAAGTGTAATGGATTACAGATTTGGTTCTAGGTATATTATTTGTTGATTTATAGCTGCATTTATAAAAAAATCCCCTGAAAAATTACTATAATTTTGCATGTAATTGCATATAATGACCTGTATTTCTTTAAATTTCAAGATATAGATTAGCTTTTAGGTCATTACACTCAGGACGTACTTACATACTTATGACAAAAAGAAATTAATGTTACATGGATAATTTTTTTTAGAGCTAGAGCCGTTTTTGCCAAAAATTTGCTTAATTTCGACCCAAAATCATGAATTTTGTAAAAAGTTGCCTATTTATGGCCTATTTTTTCATCATTTTCGTATTTTGGTGTTATATTTCTTCGAAACATAATACAGAAATTTACGCAAGTACAGTTTTTGAAAAGAAGTGTAGTCGGATACCTTTTTTGAGGGGATTTTAATGTTGTAAATTAACTTACAGGGAAATTTCTAGTCAGATTGGTTGATTCGCTGTTGTTTCGAGAGCTACGGTCAGCTATTGCAAATCAAGGCTACATAGATCGGGTCCAAGCCTTTTTAGAACTTTTGCAAACTTCTCTAATGCGTCAATCAGGAATCAAAAAATTCAGATTCTGCTGTAAGAGTTACATACCACGCTTTAATTTAAAATATGTCTATTACATTTATTATGCTGCCCAATAAGGGATATAATAACCAGTGAACAATGTATATCTTAGAATATTTAGGTTATGTTTGTTGTCAAGACAGTACTCGATAGAAAAATTTTAATTACATAGAAAAACTTCCTTGCCATATTCGATGTGGAAATTTATTTCTTATTTGATTTTAATAAATTATTAAAAGCGTACAAATTGTTAAATGGTCTAAAAGTTGTCTGGGAATTCTTTTTCCGGAATAATTGTCATTAACAGCGAAGCTAAAATGACTTGGTTCTGATTATTCTTGAATTAAATGCTTTTTGATGAAAGTAGGGCAAATCTTAAGTTGTCATCAATATTATTTATGAAGTATAAAGATATATTGAAACTAGTATATTTAAACGTTTATGCAAAACGTTTGGTGGTTTCCTTGTGGAATCTTCAAGTATAGAGCATGAAAACACTCTAACCATAAATTTCTGTGGACTAAATTTGAAATTCGAAGGGTATAAGTATAAACTACAGAATATATCATAACTTCAATTAAGTTAAATACAATTGATGTGTATGACTTTTATGAGTTTGTAATTGGTCATTTCACTGTTTATGTTACATGAGTTCCTGCCGTTTTTTGTTTCTGAAGACTGAGTTGCATCGTATGAGACAACTGAATTATGTTGTGTTTCCAATATTTTGCTGTATTATTTTCGGCTTAGTTCAGCATTGATTTTTTTAACATGATAACTATCTTAAGTGATTAATTTGGACTTATAAATCTAATGTTTTTATTTTTTTTTTTGGGGGGGGGAGTTAAATATTTTATTTTAATATAACTTAATCTGGATACTTTTATCAAAAAACTCTTAGTTCAGAAGGTTGTTTCAAAGGTAAAATTACTGGAGGTTACACATTCTTTAATAAATTGAAAGCTAAATGTATATTAGTTTTCTATTATTAAATCTTTACAATATCGAATTATGAAAATATATTAGTGTAACAGAATAAAATGTAGCATGTTCTGTTGATAAAAATAGCTTTTAATCAATCTGCGAAGAAATGCAAGTTCTGTAAATTCTGAATAACACCAATTTCTTTGTGTAAATTTAATTTTAGAAGTATTTCCAAGTTTAACAGATATTTAGTTCCACCATCAAAACAAAGCTGCTACCCATCCATTTCAGAGGCTTCTACTCTAGTAATTTGTTGTAAAATTTTTAACGTATAATTTACGGGGATAATCTACTGCTACGTTGTGTCCTCAGGTATGACGGAACATTTAGTTATTATCAGTAACGATGGATATGCATTTAGGTTATTGGAAAAAGATGAAAGGGAGTGTTTAAATTAAAAAGTTATCAAGAGTATGGGCTGTAAATAGAATTGGAGGTACATTATTTCATATGAAAAACATTGGGAAAAGGAAATCGTAATTTGTTATGAAAAAATCAACAGTCATTTTGCTTATTGAAAGTAGTAGTAGACATGTATAGATTAAATTTGCCAATAAATCATTTAAATAAATTTTTAACTTTTATGGACTTGCAACATTACTGATTTTTTTTAAATACTGATTGCAAATAATAGGAAAAAATTTTATACATTGTTTCCAACAATATATAAATTGGTCTATATCAGTAATAAATATACCGTATACTGCAAAACGTTATTTCCCGTAGATTCATCTGAATGAAACCTGATATTTATTGGAGTACTTTTGATGGAATTGTTCTGGCACTCAGATAAAATTATTCGATTGCATTCTTTTGATTAAAGATATATGTGGAAATAAAATCTATTACTGCCAGTTTTTCATTTCGAAATTTTTTAGGATTAAGCATTATATTGTTAAAATTTATTTCTTCGGAAGTTGGAAAAAAAATGGAAGAATATATTCAATTTATACTTAATTAAAAAAGCTCTTGGAGAAATTTCCCCCTTTAGATATAAATGGTAAGATAGAAAATTACTCGAAGCATGTGGAATTTTTAAGTGACTCGCAGATTTATAGGCAAAAATATAGAAGAAATATTACAAGGTGTATAACGTATGCGATCAGTTAAAAATTACGGGCAAATCTCAGGGAAAAAATCAAATTGAAAAGATAACCGTGTGTTAATTTTCTGATAGTTTAACCCCTTTCGGGGCATATTTAGATAAGAGTTTGCGTACATACATGCGATCTAATGTACATACATTTTGATAAATGTTTGCACTTCTAATATCGATGGGCTTAAAAACATAAGTATTCTAACAATAAGAGTCAGGCTGGAGATAACCCTAAAATCATATCAATGAAACTTGTATCCAGTCGCAATTTATGAAGGATTAGATACTAAAAGAGTTTAAAATGTTAGACCTTTGCACTAATGGGTAGAAATACGTAACGATAATTTACCCAGGGGAAGATTAGGAATATTGGATGGTTGGAGGGCATTTTAAAATAGAAGTTTTTCCCATGTGCCAATATGTTTCACGAAGTATTTAATTGATCCATCAGTTTAATAAATAAATAAAGAAGCGTAAATGTGAGAAACTTGACTAAGCGTAGATAAAGACTACAGGGCAAAGATAATATCAAAACGCTGACATAGGAAAACGATGCCTTCAATGATGGGGAATTGATAGGAATATTGAAAACTGATGAAAAGTTCAGATACATTGATTGATATCAAGCAGAAAGAGACAGAAAAAGGATATTTTTTTTCCTGCGTAAGTTTAGAATTAGAAAATTGTATATCAAAATAAATTCATGCAGCAATTTCTTTGAAAACGGATTTTGTTTCAGGATTCGATGAGAAAAGAATTCAAGAGAGAAATCCTGATGGCTTAAAAGATGTATACATTACTAAGTCTTGGGATGATTAGGATCATGCACTAATGCATCAGGATTCTATTAGTATAGATAGAGCAATATTGAACCACTTAATAAAAAATATCAAGGATTTTGAAAATTTAAAATATATTTAGACATGCGTTTAAATTGGTCCTTGGATTTCCATTTGTGTGGGCGCACATGAACGCATGAAAGAATGAATAAAGTTAGAATTAAACTTCCTTTAATATTATAATCTTTAGAGTTTTAATAGTAAAGAATTTTTGCTGGTAAGCTGCGGGGTTCAACAGTGATTAAAAAGTCCCCTATTAAGGTTAAATTGATGGATCAGTTAAATACTTCGTGAAACAAAGTGGCACATGGGAAAACTTCTATCATAAGTGATTAAAGGATGACTGGGACTTTAGAGGCATTTTAAAAAGACTTTCTTAAGAGGACTCACTACCCTTAAATCTTTTAAACATTAATTTAAAAAAAAAAAAAATATATGTTAAAGCCTGATCATTTCTGAACAAAATAAAGCAAACCGCATGAAAATATTCCGCTTAGTTCCGGAGATATTGATATTCTAAATATTTAATTGCTGATCAAGTTTATGGTAAGAAAAATTTCAAACTCATTTTTCTGAAAATTTAATTTTGCATCATTCCGCAACTCATATCTCAAAAACTATGACACATAATACCGTGAAATTTTTATCACTGCATAATCATGTTATTTTATTGCGTCTGAACTAGAATTATTGCAATCACTGCACATTTTGTTATTTTTTCAGGGGTAAATTAATGCAAAAAATTAAGGACATTTTAAGTATATTTTGAGCAGTTTTAAAAAAAATGAAAAAATATTTTAATGTTGAATGTTTTATGTTCAATTGTATTTTGAATTATTTATTTTAAATATAAAACAGGAATTATACATTTAAGTGTAAAATTAATTTCATAGTTCTGCGCGAAAGCCAGTATACAATAAAATGCTTAAAAGACAAGGTATATCTAAAGCATTTTTAAAAAAAAATTATTTAAAATTATTTGGAGAGTTGAAAATTTGTTTATTAAAACAAATATATCAATTTATGATACACATAAAATTTGGAAAAATTGGAAGTAAATTGAAATAGTTACAAAGAGTCAAAAAGTATGAAAATATGCCTTATTTCCTCGACTTAAGTCGTGAGTCCCATTAAATACGAATCTAAAATGCTATTAACAACTATGTAGTCCGTGGTACACTTACCCGCAGACTTTGGCACATAAGGTCAGCCGTCAAGCTGTTTCACTATGGTCTTCTGCGGAAAATACGCACTATTTATAACTGACAAGAGGAAAAACCACCATACACTTATTTCTTGACCATTGTTTTAAAGGATTCATATGACGTTTAATGCTAACGATATTTCTAACGATTAAACGCGTTATTTTATTTACAAGGTATTACACACAAGCTACTAGTCACTTCAAACGTTCCTTTCATTACATGGAGAATAAAATAATACCTATAAGGAACTAAAAATCCTTTTATGATAAACGTGCTGATTTAATTCATTTTGTAATATACAAAGATCCATTTACGTTGTATTATATGAAAAATAAATATATTAGAAGCAATAGGATGCAGCTGTGTTACTTTATGTTAGAAAAAAAATCAGAGGATGGCAAAGTACAACTCGAAATATTGTTGGCTATTCATATTTTTATAACATATTGAAAGTTTCATGTTCCCGATTCTTTAAAGTTTCTTAGTTTGAAAAAGAGAAAATTAAACCTTACAGCATTTTATATAATGTATTTAAAATAGTGAATTTCATCTATCCATCTATCTGTCTGTCTGTCTATCTATCTATCTATCTATCTATCACTCACTCACTCACTCACTCACTCACTCACATTCCCTCACACTCACTCACTCACTCACACTCACTCACTCACTCACTCTCTCTCTTTCTCTCTCTCTCTCTCTCTCACACACACACACACACACACATCATGATAATAATAGTAAGGTTAGTCTAAATTAGAAAAATTTAGTTAAAACAAGAATAAATAGGAAATAAAATAGGAAATTGTAGCTAGTGAGCATAGATTTTGATAGATGGCAGCACTTGCCTGTCATTTGAAATAATTCCTCACATTGCCAGACTGGGATTACATCATATTTTCCTTAGATCTTGCGGGCGTCTCTCTCAGTGACAGGCCCTGATTTTCCATTAGGCTCGGTAGGCCCTAAATTTTTTTTTTATTTTAAAAGAAAAGAAAGAAAAAATTCCCAATTTAATTTTTTCTTTTATTTTACATTTTTTAATAGCATTTTTTTTATAATATCCTTCCAAATGTCATTGATTGGTTCATCATATCTATAGTTATATGTATAGTTCATCATATGTGTGTTATAGTGTATATAAGGGATTAATAAGTTTTTCTGGTTGCAATGTATTGGTGTTTTAATGATGATGTTAATATGTTGTATTGCTTTTTGTTATTTGATAATGTTCTAGGCTTCTACGCTTCAAATAGCCAATTCTTGGTTAAATGGTACTTTCACAATGATTCATGATTTTTTTGGTGTGTGTCAATTTTGGAAATTTTACGTCCACATCAGTGTTAGGGGCCCCCATCCCGAGTTGTGCCTATAGTCCAGAGTTTTCTAAATCGGGCCCTGCTCGCTGAGAGTTCAGAGAGAACAAATGAGAGCAATGGATTAAGTAATGGAATACAGACGCGTGTCGCGAGGTGGAATGAACAATAAAATTTTAGCATTAAATAATTGGAGATGGAGGCCTTTCTGATGAATAATAAAGGAGAATTAATTGATTAGAGAAGTCGCATTCTCTCAAGAATGTACCGTACGGAGTTAGAAGCGTTACAATAGCCGCGTATGATCGAAAACAGCGTGGAAGAAACCCCAAGATTTCCGATATTGGCATGTGAAGAAGTAAAAAATGCCATCATCTAAAATTTTCCTCTTAATTTCACCTCGCGACATAACAGCTATCGCCACCGACGACAACAAAAGCGTACGTCCACTGGAAAGAAATTTAGCGTTCCGATTTGAAGAAAATCTGATTGATCCGTATTCCAGTGATTTACTTCCTATTCCTAGGATACACCAAGATGGCTGCTGCCATCTTGGTGACAACTTCACAGAGGATTACAGGACCTGTCGAAAGATGTTTTGTGTCATCTCCTTAAGAAGTCTTTAGATAAAAGAATTTTCTCAGTGGACATAATATTTTTGTCCCTAATAACTAACTTTGCAGCGACGGCGTTTTTCGTATCGAGATGATTCACCAAGATAACTGATACCGTCCGACTTCACAGAGGATTACAAGGAACAGATGAAAGATGTTTTGTGTCGTTTCCGTAAGACGTCTTTGGAAGAATTTTCTCAGTGAACAGATTTTTTTTGTCTCTGATAACAAACTTTTCAGCGACGGCGTTTTTCGTATCGCGATTATTCACCTAGATAACTGACACCGTCCGACTTCACAGAGGATTACAAGGAACAGATGAAAGATGTTTTGTGTCGTTTCATTAAGACATCTTTGGATGGAAGAATTCTCTCAGTGGACATAATGTTTTTGTCCCTGATAACTAACTTTGCAGCGACGGCGTTTTTCGTATTGTGATTATTCACCAAGATACCTGCTACCGTCGGACTTCACAGGGGATTACAAGGAACAGATGAAAGATGTTTTGTTTCGTTTCAGTAAGACGTCTTTGGATGAAAGAATTTTCTCAGTGGACAGAATTTTTTTGTCCCTGACAACGAACTTAGCAGCGTCTGCGTTTTTCGTATCAATATGACTTCTTCGTATCAATATGACTGATTCAAAGAGTTTGATATTGGTATTCGTCGTTGTTCTCAGCAAAATGAGTTGTTGGCTAATGGATGGAGGCACGCTGGAGAGAAATTAAATTCTGACGCCAGGAAAGAAGGGGCTATTTGGTCACAATAGGGTTTATATTCCTGGAAATCTTGCTGGACATCTTTTACTCGGAATTCTATTTGCAGCAGATCAACACATCTCATTACATTGTCAGAAAATGCCATACGGGAAAATCCCGCAGCGCGAAAATACTGCGTCTTTACAGTACCAGAGATACCACACAAAGAACCAAAAAGGAAGTAAATTTCTCGTCCGAGTGCGAGTGAAATTCAATTTCTGATTGTGCAGTTCTCGACTCCTGACCTCAACGTCAGACCTTCTAGAAATTTCGCCTTATATAATGGTTATATAACGGCGTTGTCGCGCGGCTTTAGGGGAAAATCTAATAGTTTATTTTGGTTATTCCCAGGTCGAAATTAGGTTGACGGGAGTTATTGTATTACGAAAAAAAAGAATTTTGAACAGGCGTTTCCTTTAATGGGTATAAAAAGTTATCGTTTCAGATACAAGGTGCGCCCATAAAGTAACCGGACAATTTTTTTATAAATAAGAAAAATATTACTCACCTTCAAATAAATTTATCTCCTTCAAAATAATCGCCAAAGGAGTCTATACAATTTTTCCAACGTTTCTCCAAGTCATCGAAACACTGTTTATAGGCGTCGGAACTAACCGTTCGCAAAATACGCGTAACATTTGATTTTATATTCGAGACGTTTTCAAATATCTGTTCTATCATAACCATCTTAAGCTTCGGAAAAAGGGAAAAAAATCAGCTGGCTTTAAGTCGGGAGAATATGGTGGGTGATTCATCACTGTAACTGAATTCTTATCAAGGTATTGCTGTACAGAAATTGCTGTAGGGGGTCAACCATTATCGTGTAAAACAAACCATTGCCCAGAATCAAACAGTTCCTTCCTAACTCGCCTTATTCCGTTTCTTAATCGAAAAAGCACCTCCCTGTAAAAATACTGATTAATTGTTTGTTTTTCAGGAAAACATTCGTTGTGAATAAGTCCTTTGTAATATAAAAATGCAAAATCCATGAAAGGACAGAGATTTGAAAAAGTCTCGGATATTAAATCAAATGTTATGCGTATTTTGCGAACGGTTAGTTCCGACGCCTATAAGCAGTGTTTCGATGACTTGAAGAAACGTTGGAAAAGTTGTATAGGCTCATTTGGCGATTATTTTGAAAGAGATAAATTTATTTGAAGGTGAGTAATATTTTTCTTATTTATAAAAAAATGTCCGGTAACTTTATGATCGCACCTGGTATATATATATATATATATATATATATATATATATATATATATATATATATATATATATATATATATATATATATATATATGTGATAATATTACTAACTATCTATAATCGCCCATTCTGTACTTCATCTCTGCCATTGTAACCCGTCTTGACGTAAACGCTCCGCCTTCCACATACTAACTTCCTCCGCCAATTCTGGCAACCTCTTTCACCCAATGCTATTTTGGCGCTTTTTAGCGAGAGACGCAGGCTGGCTCCGAACTGAGTAAGATGTGTTAATCTTTACGTTAAATGAACTTCAGTTATATTTTATGATTTGGAATTGCATTTAATTTCAGCCTCGATTGTGTTTCTTCAAGAGATGACCATTCGGGTCATCACACCAGTTCGACAGGATCGAGAACCAAGTTTGGCGTTTGGATCAAGAAATCAACCTTGGTCACGCCTGAGATTGCGACTGCTTTGTGAGAAATGAAGACGCCATTGCTCCACAGTTTTTGAATTCGAATCCCGCATGCGTTCCTGAATTAACCAGCTTGAAATGACCAAAGCTAAAACATTCCTCATCCAAAATCATGAAATCTACTACATCGAAGCAAGTAAAGATGCCATTGTTCCGGTTCGTTCCAGTTTCGTTTTTCGCCTGACCTCACCATTTTTTCTTTCCGTTTTGGACTACGCCATCGTAAAGTCAAGAAAATAATTACGATTTTAGAGTGAACGCCGAACGCTGCTCTAAAATCAAAGAAGCTCATAAAAACAAATTTTCAAGATCACCATCAGAGTGTTTTTACTCTCATAATTTTCTCATTAAGTATTGCAATTTACAGTACAAAAATTGGTGTGTAAGCAGGTCAGTAATTATCTTATTTTTGTAATTTTCTGGTATTGTAAAAGTGAAAGCAAAATGACCACTTCCAAAGTAAATGTCGAACATGACGATTCTTTTAGAATCCCGAATGTTGAAAACGAAATTAACATTGTGCCCTTTGAGGAAGGCTTTATTGATATAGATTCGTGGTTATCTTATTTTAATAAAAAATGTATTGAAGGGAATAGAGATGAACAGTGGAAATTACAAAATTTTTCACGTTTTGTAAAGGGTAACGCACTTAACGTGTATATACAGAATTGCTATAAAGTTAATAATTTTGCAGAATTAGTGACGGTATTAAAAGAAAATTTTTTTACCCCTACATTAACTACCTTTAGTGATTTTGCGGGGTTAAAATTTAAGGTAAACGATGACATAACAAAATATTTCAGGGAAAAATTAGAAATCGGAAAAAAGTTAAATTTAAGAAGTGAAATGATCATGGAGGGTTTAACTGATGGCCTCCCCGGAGAAAGGAAATCATTAATGACCATTAATCCCCCTGCTGACCCAATTGCTTGGCTTAATCAAGCTCACAGACTGGTAAAAATAAGAGAGAATCCACAACCCAGTAATGACTCGCCCAGATATGTAACTCCCTTTGTTAGAACTCCCCAAATTCAAAACAGAAATGATTACTTTAGGAATGATTCCCAAACTTGGAATAGGTCAGATGTACCAAGATATACAAATGATGTTAGAACTTAAGCCCCGAGGCAAAATACTTACCAGAGACCTCATAATTTCTATCGATACCAAAGACCATCAAATCCTAACTATCGGAGCAATAACCCTAGATTTTCTAGCCATCATAATTATGATAACTCAAACACTTTGTCTCCCACTCCATGTAGAATATGTACAGAGAGAGGTATTCCAAATGCTTTTCATTAGCATCAAATATTTCCATTCAGAATGGAAAGAGCTGATAATGAGAGGACTTCACCCCTTGCAATTGAATCACCCTCAGAGAATACTCCCAATTCCTGACTATTAAAGGTGTCCGGTTATTTGTCAAACAATGAAAATATAGACTGTGTAATAGACAGTGGCGCAACTCTGTCAGTGATATCCACCAGAACTGCTCGACAGTTAAATTTGAAAACAACCAGAATAAGAGGTATACAAGTTGTACAAACACAAGGCCATATTGTAATGAACAAAATATGTAAGGTTAGGATGAAAATTGGCCAAATTATCAGAGATATTGTGTTATATGTAATTGACAATAACTTGGATTATGTAATATTAGGTTTAAATGAATGTAAAATTTATGAAATTGATATTGATTGTAAAAAACTAAAGGTAAAACAAAAATCTGTAATAATTAATTATGAAAGTAATATGCCAAAAGCAAATATGTCACTCCATATTCAATTCCAAGGTGGTCTGTTCAACAGCCAAAATAAGTCCAGTCCTCAACCTGAGTATTTTGTTCAAAATAACTATGAAGATGATAATGAGAATATAATTCTAAATGATACCATACCTAAAACTCTTGACTCTGTAACCAATGTTGTTTCTCAGAATCTTAATCGAAAAGAAAATAATTTAGAAAACTTGTTAATTAAAAATTCATCTGTATTTTCCAAAAGTAAATATGATGTTGGTTGTATTAATATTGAACCCCAAAGAATTAACTTAACATCTAACTTGCCTGTATCTCTAAGACCCTATAGAACTTCCCCTAAGGAAGAGGGAGAAATTAAATCACAAATTGATCAATTGTTGAAATCAGGCATAATTAAGGAAAGTTGCAACCCGTACAGTTCACCTGTATGTTTGGTACCCAAGCGTGAGGAGAGTAAGAAAACAAGATTGTGCATTGATTATCGAAAATTGAATTCCCTTACTAAAACAGATGCAGAACCTTTGCCCAGAACTGATACTTTATTAGATAAATTGAGTAACGCCAAAATTTTTTCTACCCTTGACCTCAGATCTGGTTTCTAGCATATTCCCATTCACCCCGGAGATACTGAAAAGTTGGCTTTCAGTACAAACTTTGGGTTATTCGAGTGGCTAAGGCTCCCCTTTGGACTGAAAAATGCCCCAGCCATTTTTAACAGAACCATTAGGCGAATTTTAACAAAAAACAAAATTGATTTTGCATGTAGCTACTTTGATGACATAATTGTCTACTCTTCTTCTGAGAAAGAACATTTGGAACATTTAAGTATATTATTTGAAGTGTTTAAAAGAGAAAATATTAAATTAAACCAAGGGAAATGTGTGTTTGCTAAAGATCAGATAAAATTTCTAGGTTATGAAGTAAAAAATGGTAGAGTAATTCCTGATAATCATAATATTGAAACTATTAAAAAATTGAAAAATCCTAATAATACCAAAGAGTTACAAAGAGTTCTCGGTAGTGTAAATGTTTATCACCGATTCATTCCCAACTATGCCAAAATTAGAGCTCCTCTTAATAGATTACTGAAAAAGAATGTTGTGTGGCATTGGGATGAAACATGTCAACAAGCTTTTGACGAGTTGAAAGAAATCTTAATATCAAAACCAGTGTTACAGTTATACGATTCTAGTAAACCATGTCACCTCTGTGTTGATGCCTCCCAAAGTGCTGTTGGAGCTGTTTTGAAGCAACCAGATCAAAATAATATTCTTCACCCTGTATCATACCATTCGAGAACTTTAAGAGATTATGAAAAGAATTACGCAATTACAGAATTGGAATGTTTAGCCATTGTTGACGGATTAGACAGATTTCATTATTATCTCCATGGGCAAAAATTGGTCATACATACTGATCATGCGGCACTTGTTTGGTTAAAAAACGTTAAAAATTTAAAAGGTAGATTATTCCGCTGGTCCCTTAAATTGAGCATGTATGACTACGGAATTAGATATCAGAAGGGTTCTACTAACATTGAGGCGGATATGCTTTCAAGACATCCCGTTTCTCAACATCTCCAACACTGTGTGCATTTACTAGATAGGAATGAAATAATTCAACAACAGAAAATTGACAATGTGTGTGGTAAAAATTATAAAGAAATTAATGACATGATGGTAATTAAGAAAAAGAACTTTGGTAAAATTGTAGTACCTAAATCCTTAAGATTAAAAGTGTTAACTAATACCCATGAAAATTTCGGACATCCAGGAGTTCAAATTATGCTAAATTTAATTACCCCTCAATATTATTGGCCCCATATTAGTGAAGATATAGGAAACTTCGTGAAACATTGTCATACTTGTCAGCTAAATAAAAAGAAAAAACAGAAACGATTTGGATTCCTGCAGGAAGTGCCCTCAACTGACCAACCTTTTGAATGTTTATCTATTGATACTGTAGGAGGGTTTAATTATTACAACTCAACCAAAAAATATTTACATATAGTGATTGATCATGCAACCCGATATGTATGGGCATTTCCCTCAAAGAGTGTAACTTCAGAAACATATACCAATTGCCTAAGTCAAATTTTTAATGTGCAAATTCCAGAGAAAGTGTTAAGCGATAGAAACGCAGCTTTTACATCATCCAGATTCAAAAAATTTCTTAAAAACCATAATGTGAAACAACTTTTGACTTCTTCTCATCATCCCCAGACCAACGGAAAAGTGGAGAGGGTAAATCAATCCCTTGTAACCCGCCTAAAATGTAAGGTAAATGCTACTTCTAAAAAGGTCCCGTGGACAAAAGTGCTAGAGCAAGTTGTTACTGAATATAACAACTCACCTCATACTGTAACTAAGTTCACCCCTGCCTACTTATTATTTGGCAAACTCCCGTTTGATTCTCCAATTGACCAAAATACTTATCCTCCAGTTAATGAAGCAAGAACTTTAGCTAAATCCAGAACTTTTGAATACCACCAGAAAAATAAGACGAGATATGATACTAGATTTGAAGAATCTAAATTTCAACCTGGAGACTTAGTAATATATGAGGAATTCGAATACCCAAACACTAGAAAATTGACCTCTCCTTATTCAGGACCTTACCAGATTATTAAAAAATTATCTGAAGTTAATTATGAAATTGATAAAGAAAATTACCACACGAAAAAACCTACTGAAATTGTACATTCATCAAAATTGAGATTTTACTATTCACCTGAGAAGTTCAAACTACACCATGAATAAGTCATCAATATGTAAACCATTCAGCTATCCTTAATCTTTCTTTTTAGCATTCCTGTCCTATCGCCATCCTAGTTAATTTTGAAGAAACCCCGTGAGTGTAAGTGAAACTCACATATTTTTTCTTAAACTTTTTGAAGGTTACTACATTTTATATGAAATATACTGTGTACTAGTTAAATATTGATTTTATACTGGGGTTTCCACTCACTGTCCTCCCTGTCTCTTCGCACTTTTCAAATGTTCCCTTTGAACAGTTGCTTTTCCCTCTCATGTTTGAGAAACTGCCTGCCCCTTTTCATTTTGTGCAGTTTGCTCAACTCGAGTTTCAGGTTGGAAGCACCTTCCCTTTGGTAAACGCTCACGAGGATGTACTCACAACAGATAACATACCCCAAATTTATATTTGTATTGTCTTGATTTTTTTCCACAACAGTTGAATGTCAGTGGCAATTGTTGGAATTTGTTTTTTTGTTCGAATTTTTGCAACATCAGGTACCAGACATCTGGTATTGATGTTGAAAGTTAGTTTTGACAGCATTTGGTAAATTTATTCTACTAATTGCTGAAAGAATAATTTTAATATTTTTGTGTACATGATCTAGAAAAAAAATATATAAAATAAAATATAGATAGTGTTTTGCTCAAAGAAAAGTCAATAACTAATGTCAAACGTAATAATAATAAACAACAAAGAACATTATTTAGGGCTACTAATTTTCATGTTCTCACTATCTGGAGTGTCTTGGAGTCGACGGCCGCTGCTCCAATCCATTTTAGAGGGGGGGGGATATTCTGTGATAATATTACTAACTATCTATAATCGCCCATTCTGTACTTCATCTCTGCCATTGTAACCCGTCTTGACGTAAACGCTCCGCCTTCCACATACTAACTTCCTCCGCCAATTCTGGCAACCTCTTTCACCTAATGCTATTTTGGCGCTTTTTAGCGAGAGACGCAGGCTGGCTCCGAACTGAGTAAGATGTGTTGATCTTTACGTTATATAAACTTCAGTTATATTTTATGATTTGGAATTGCATTTAATTTCGGCCTCGATTGTGTTTCTTCAAGAGATGACCATTCGGGTCATCACATATATATATATATATATATACACTGCTGGCCACCCAAATTGCAACACCAAGAAAGACAAGAGATATCACAACAAAATTTATTTTGTAGATAACATGTTGACCAAGTATTGAATAATTAAATTTATAGACTTCTGTGAAGTGTGGTTTCTGCCAAAATCAGTAGCCAGAGTAGCTGCCATTGTTGGAGATCACCGCTGCCACACGCCTCGGCAGTGATTCAAAGAGACTTTGGAAGAGTTCTTGGGGTACAGTAGACCAAGCAGCTTCCACACGTTGCCAAAGTTGATCTGCTGTGGCAGCTAGGGATGGAATCTGGGTCAATCGTAGAGCAACCATAGACCACATGTTTTCTATCGGCGAAAGATCCGGAGAGCGAGGCGGCCAGGGAAGCAATTCAATCCGGCGATTGACGAAGAACCGTTGGACAATGCGCGCCACGTGTGGTCGCGAATTATCCTGTTGAAATATGGCTGTGGGCAAGCCCTGAAGATAAGGAAGGACAACTGGCTCCAACACCTCGTAGATGTTTAAAGTACCGGCAATGCCTACTAGAGGTGTGCGAGAGTGATATCCAATACCGCCCCATACCATAATACCCGGTGCAGGAACAGTGTGGCGGTGCATAACACAGCTGTTTAGCATCCTCTCTTCACGGTTTCTCCAAACTCGAATGCGACCATCGTGGTGTTGCAGACATAAGCGTGACTCGTCAGTAAAGACAATTTCATGCCATTCTGCCGTCCACATCCTTTTGTCATCGCACCATTGGCGGCGGAGACGTCTGTGGCTCTGCGTCAAGGGTAGACAAAGCAATGGACGTCTTGCGGACTGACCACTCTGCTGTAAACGGCGTCGAATGGTACGCGCAGACACTGGATGTTGCGTTACAGACTGCATGTGCTGTGCAATGGTTCGTGATGTGACTGAGCGATCCGTCACTGCCATGCGCACAATTTGCCTGTCATCACGTAAAGTGGTGCGCTGAGGTGGATGTGATCGAACACGCCGGTCCGTCGTACCCTCCTGCATTCAACTATCACATATCCGCATTACAGTTGTTTGGTTTCGTCCAACACGACTACCGATTTCCCTGAAAGATAATCCACAATCTCGGTAGGCCACTATCCTTCCTCTGTCGAACTCGTATACTTGATCAAAAGATGATCGCTGTTTTTGACGAGGCATAATTTGTCGTTTTTTTTTAAAAACCACAAGAAAAACACAATTGCCGAACTTGAAATCGTCGAAATCTCCAAGCCTTAAATAGCGCTTTGAAGTGGCGCCACAGGCGCGCATGATGTGCGTCTGCGCTGAAATTCTAATCATTTGCATATCTCACCTCCGCTAAAATTAAGTTGTAAATTTCATGTTAAAAGCATGTTTCCTTCAGGGTGTTGCATTCACAGTGGCCAGCAGTGTATATAATAAGAGAAGGAAAGGAATATGATATAAAACTCATCAACAATATTTTTCCAATTTGTCATTTATCATTTTTATTGATCATTTTTATTAAAAAATAGTATTAAGATTTTAAATTTGAAGTTTATTTAAAAAGAAACTTTTATATAAAACTAACAAAATATTAGTGTACTATAGTAATAGAAATACAATTACAGAGTTTTAGATGAAAAATCTTTTATATACTTTTTTATAAATATTTAATTTTATTTTCTGATTATATTGTTCAGCATTTTTATTTTTGACGATTAGTATTTTACCATTTTTAAATTTCTGAATGGATAGTTAGTGCTTTTGGATTAAAAAAATTACTAGAACTTTTATATTTGAGAAATTTTTGTGATAACGCTATGCATTATTCGATTACGATTCAAAATTATAAGTATCCATTAAAATAGCGTCAATAAAACGCAATTTAACACTTGACATTGATGATTTGGGCACCGACTTGTTTCATTTGTTAGGATTATTGATGAGGGTATTTACCTTTTGAGGTTATTTAGTTGCTTCGGCCTGCGAAATATATTGGGTACTCGATTTATCGACAACAAGTATCGTTTTGTTGGAAATAAATGCGAGTAGATTCTCTCTAAATGAGTATTTTATTTTTGTCATTATATATAATAACCTACCATGTATGCAGTTCTAGCTATATAATAGGGTACTATTTTTTGCTGCCATTTAAGAGTAGAATCATTATAATGGATGATATAATTTTGTTTCTAGTGAAAAGATAACCATTTACAGCAATAAAAATGGCACATTTTATTATATGTAACACTCAGTTGTGTTTTGCGTGTGTATGTCTGTGAATGTGGGCTAGAAAAATATAACCAAATATCTTAACAGTACTTGGTGAAATTGTATAAGTTCCTATGCTTTTAGATTTACAAAAAGTCTTGTAGAAAAGAAAAAAAATCATTTTAATATAAAGAGAAAAAACTGACAGCTTAAAACAGTTCTAATCTTTTCATATTTAAATTTTATAATTTTTTAGAAAGCAAAATTCTTTCTTCACAAAAAAATAATGGCTTACTCCTTTCCTAATATTTTAAACATGAATACCATAAGACGTCAGATTATTCGTGTATGAGTTCAAAATATTGAACTTAATGGTACTGCGGAAAATCAGAATTTAACCAAGTTTTTAATGTTAGGAAATGTGAGGAAGTATAGAGAGCCCGGTTTAGAAATCAAACTGATAGGATAAAGAATATTTGCCCCTGAGAAAGAAAAAAAGAACTTATGCCAAAACCTCAAAAATTGGTGATGGAAGACTTCTTTCATGGTGATGGAAATTTCTTTCTTAGCAAACAGGTATAATGTTCTTTGAATCAAAACTTGAAGAGTTCTTATGGCCAACGTGGTTAAGTTGAATTCACATGTAAAAAAAAATATTTTGCAATTGTCAAGAGGGATGGAATATATCAGAACAAAAAATGTTAGTATGTTAATAGGTATGAAGGATTTTCAGTTTTTAGGTCATTCACTTATCTTCGTGTTGGTAATTATTCTGTTTTGCTGTTGTGGAAGGACAATGCCTCCTGGCCCCCAATTTTTGACTTCTTTAACTAGCTTTCTATGAAACTTCGTCGTAACTGTGACTGTTATATAACAGCACACAAAGAAAGACGCTGATTACGTTTGGGCCAGAAGCTACTAGGTCGCAATGACGTAGAACTGATAAATAGCCGTTATGACGCAGCAGCAACCCTTTTATTTGTTTGTAACAAGACGTACTTAATGTAAAATAACACAAATCTGCAACCAAAAAAAGTGTTTAGAAACCAATAGCTGATACTGATAGATTTTTGGACGCTGATTTCAGGAAAAAAAGTAGAAAAATTCCATGACCTACCATTTTTTCAAAAAATTGAAAATTTTACAAATTCAAAATTTTGATTTTCGTAGCCACCAATCAATTGTGTTAATTAAGGAAGGGGATGAGCATATAGTGTCATAAGTCGTCATTACTGGAGAAAACTGGAGGTTTTTCTTTCTCTAGGGCCAAAAAAAACGGAAAAAAAGAAACAATCTAAAGAATCTGCCGAACTTTTAGGCTCCAGTCTAAAGTAAAAGAATTCATTCGCTCCTGGTACCTCTTTCTCATGGTTCAGAAAAATGAAACGGATTTCGTTCGATACTTTTCTCAAAATAGTGGCTTGATTTACTGTAGCAATATCCGTGGATTGATGGAGGATTTTAATATACAGTAGGACGTGAACGAGTGGAGGCTCTTTATTGACTCCTCAAAAAGAAGACTCAAAGCAGTGCTTCTGCCTAATGGCAGCAAGTATGCTTCAGTGCCATTAAGACATTCTGTGTACCTGAAAGAATCTTACGAGAATTTAACTTTGATTCTCCCCCATATGAAATATAAAGAATATGGATGGATGATATGCGGCGATCTAAAAGGGCTTTTCATGCTTCTTGGACAACAAGCAGGAAACACCAAGTACCCTTGCTTCTTGTGTGAATGGGACAGTCGGGATTAAAAGAATAATTGGATCAAAAAGGAGTGGCCGCAAAGGAAAGCATTAACACCTGAAACAAAAATGCAGTAAAAGAAAGTTTGGTTGATCCCAGGAAGGTCCTGTTGCCTCCACTTCACATCAAGCTTGGCTTGATGAAACAATTTGTTAAAGCTCTATCAAAAGAAGGATAGTACTTTAAATACCTAGGCAACAATTTTCCAGGACTGTCGGAAGCAAAAATAAAGGAAGGTGTTTTCGTAGGTCCATATATTCGGAAACTTTTTAAAGACGAAGTGTTTGAAAGTAAAATCCTTTCGAGGGAAAAAGAGGCCTGGAGAGATTTCAAAGAAGTCGTCACAAAATTCCTCGGGAACGTTAAGGACCCCAACTATAAATCTATCGTGGAAAACATGTCAATGAAATTCAAAGACTTGGGTTGTTCAATGAGTTTGAAAGTTCATTTTTTAAATTCGCATTTGGACTACTTTCCCTTTTTGGTGCAGTTAGTGGTCTTGGTGCAACTAGTAAAGAACAGGGTTAAAGATTTCACTAAGATATCAAAGAGAGAGTTCAGATACCAAGGTAGATGGAAAGTCAAAATGATGGGGACTACTGTTGGATGCTACAGAGAGAAGTCCCGCGTACTGACTACAACAGACTAAGTGCCAAAACAATCTTTCAGAGAAAAAGGAAAAGAAAGCATTAATGATATATGAATCCAGGATGTATTAACCCTGCTGTTCTGTTCGGGTCAATATGACCCAAAATAAAATTTATACGTTCATAAAAAAATATAGTACAGGGATATTTTCATGAAACTTCTTGACATTGTTGGTAAATAATATAAATATGTACTCCTAGTGGGATTTATGTTTATTTGTACTTCGAAGGAATATTTTTCAATTTATACCTAATGTATCGTTCGGGTCAGTATGACCCAAAGCAAAAAATCATTTATTTTTACATAAACATGTTCACTTTTGTTTGGAATAATTCAAAAGAAAATAATAACAATAGTTTCTCTAATTTATCCGTTTTCGAAAAGTACTTCATTGACGTATGTGTTTGGTCACATGACAAGAGAGCGTGTGCAAGGTCAAAAAGTTGATACGATTTGCAGGGGCCAAACTATTTGCTCTTATTGCAGCGTTTCTTTTTTTCTGCTGTATTTCACTTTCTGATATACTGTAAAAGAGTTGTGCCTGTGAATGTGAAAAAAAAATGGCGAATCGCATAAATTTGAGTCACGCTGATATAGCTAGACTAATAGAAGCTTCTGACAGCGAAGAAGAAGTATCCGAGTATGAAAATCATACAAGTGATGAAATTGAGAGTGAAAGTTCTGACAACGATTTTGATTCCGATATTCAACAAATGAACTATAAAAAGAGTATTCAGTCCAAGAATTGTGAAATAAAGTGGAAGTTGGATCCACTGCCACATTCTTCTCAATCAACAGCTTCTAATATTATAAAAACTTCTCCATGGGTCACAAGATATGCAACGGCAAGGATAACAGACGTAAAAAGTGCATTTGAGATAGTATTCAAT
The DNA here is from genome assembly GCA_907164885.2 of Dolomedes plantarius. Lineage (NCBI taxonomy): Eukaryota > Metazoa > Arthropoda > Arachnida > Araneae > Dolomedidae > Dolomedes > Dolomedes plantarius. The sequence goes on along the minus strand of OU015492.1, from coordinate 193,363,051 downwards.
TCTACGAAAACGAAATCATAAAAATGACTAATATTGAAGGAGAAAAGGTTTATGGAAAAAAGTGGAATAATATCGAAAGTAAAACTTTTCAAGCATATATTGGATTATTATTTTTAGCTCGTGTTTATAAATCATATGGAGAATCAACAAAAAGCTTATGGGATAAAGAAACTGGCAGAAATATATTTCGTGCGACAATGTCCCTCGAAACATTTTGCACCATATCGAGAGTTATTCGTTTTGATAATAAATCCACTTGTCAAGAAAGAAGAAATTTGGATAAATTAGCAGCAGTGTGAGATATCTGGGAAAAGTGGATAGAAACTCTACCAAAATTATATAATCCGAATGAAAATATTACTGTAGATGAACAATTAGTAGGATTTCGTGGCCGATGTCCTTTCAAACAGTATATACCAAGTAAGACATCTAAATATGGGATCAAAATATGGACTTTATGTGACAGTAAATTTTCGTATGTACTGAAAACACAAATTTACACTGGAAAAGAACAAGGGTCAAAGCCAGAGAAAAATCAGGGAATGCGAGTAGTGTGTGATCTTACTTATGGGTATTCGGGGCACAATATTACATGTGATAATTTTTTCACATCTTACAACTTAGGACAACTTCTTCTAAAGCCGAAAATGACTATGCTTGGCACCATTAGAAAAAATAAATCAGAAGTTCCTGAAGAAATGCCAAACAAAGAAGTTCACAACTCATTATTTTATTTTACAGAAGACGCAACAGTTGTAAACTACATCCCAAAAAAGAACAAGAATGTTATTCTTATGAGCACTTTGCATCATGACAAAGAAGTTAGCAACAGACCTGAGAAAAAACCATTAATAATCTTTGATTATAATTCAACTAAAGGGGCTGTGGATACTCTTGATCAACTTTTAAACACGTACACTTGTAAATAAAAACAAATCGCTGGCCCATGATAGTATTCTATAACATGCTTGATATTTCTGCGTACAATGCATTTGTTCTATGGACTTCAATACATAGTGAATGGAACGAAAACAAATTGACCAAACGAAGGCTATTTTTAGAAGAACTAGAAAAATCACTCATTTTTCCACACATTGAAGCAAGGCCACACCTACCAAGAAGTGAGGACTCAATAAAAATAGTGAAAGGAATACAGAGAAAAAGGGAAAACGTACCATTTAAATCTGCTGAGAATACTTCATTGTGTGTCAAACGTGCAAGGTGCAAGCTCTGTCCATCAAGCAATGACAACAAAACTAATATGTTATGCTGCAATTCTAAGAATCACGTTTGCAAATCTCATGTAAGATATTACTGATCAAATTGTAAATAAAGGTATGTTTCAATTTCGAATATTTTTCTGTTATTTTTATAGATTATTATTATTGTAAGTTTCAATTTAAAATATTTTTCTGTTATTTTTATAGATGCTTTATATTATTAGATCTATTTTTAAACTTACATTACTATTGTTTAAACCATTTCTTAAATGGCACCTGTCATTTACTGCAAGAAAGGTTAGTTTTCTGAATTGGGTCATATTGACCCGAACGCTACATACGTGGAGTAAATACGAACAGAACAGCAGGGTTAAACCAGGGATTTTCAACCTTTCAGACTCTGTGCCCCCCTTTGAACATTGATGTGAGGTCACGCCTCCCCCCCATCATATGTGGTCAATACAAATAGTGCATTCGGAATTTGAAACTGAAGCTGGTTATTAAATAAAAATATAGAATACATAATTTCATACACAAAATTTAATATTACTACACATATCTTAATTTGGAACATATTATTATTAGAACATACGGAATCAAAGAATTAAATGCAGATCAAATATATTTGAGGTAATCAAGGATCTAGGTGAGATTGGCATGTAATACCAGTCACTTTCACAACATTAATGAGAGAGGTGTTACTGTTTGTCTTTCACAGGTTTTTGAATATTAGGTTGTAACCATGAAGCTACAGAAGGAGCGGAAGCTTCAATGGGGAATTTTTCGAAAAATGAACCGATTGTTGTCGCTCACCGGTAGAGGGCGCGACATGCAATCGTAGTGACTATTTTGCATTGAGTTATACGGCGTGGTGGTGAAAGTTGTTTTATAAATTTTTAAATTTATTATGCGTGGAGAAATATGCCATACACGTGTTTTGCTCCGGGTTGTTCTACTGGCTATAGATCAGTTTTAAAAAGAAATAAAGAAACTGGACAGAGAAATCCTAGTATATTTGCTGCTCCTAAGGTAAGAACATTATTATTGTTTTGTGTTAATATAAGATGTATAATAATGAGAGAAAAGTACAGCTGCTGTGTTTTAAGTGAACGCAAAGTTAAGACATCTTAAGTTCTGCTGGAAATAAGCGTGTTTTATTTTTCAATCATCCCTATATCCCATCAAAAATAATTCATGACGTGTTCACAAAGCTCTATTGTATGTAAAAAGATGTAAATAATTACTCATACTATTGCTATAAAGGAAATAGATCATCAATAAAAGATGTACGATACTTACGTATATAATGAAGCATTAGTTTTTGATGGTTTTCAAATTTTTAATTACAAATTTACCTTCATTAGCGATTGTAATTCATTTGATATGTTTGTGGTATGTAACAAGTTATCAGAGAGTTAATTTTATACCAAGCATACAATTTTCATTTTATAAATATATATTGATTTTGTTTGTTGTTCATTTCAATTCTACTCATTCCAGGATAGTGAACTTTTGGAGAAATGGCAAAAAGCCATCCCCAGAAAAGACAAAGTTTTCAGTAATCGTGACAGGCTCTGTGAGTTGCATTTTGAAAAAGAGTGTATAGAAAGGTCATATGTGACTAAACTCACTGATGGAACAATATTTACTCTTGAGAGAGGGTCACCTCTTTTAAAAGCAGGTTCTATACCAACATTATTCCCAAATTTACCAAAATATCTGTCTGTTAGAACATGCAAGAGAAAAGCTCCAGCTCCTCGTCATTCTTCATTTGAAAAAAACAAAAGGCCTAATATAAGTACAGATGTTGAATCTCATACAGAAGCTGAACAACAGCAAAATTATTATTCTACATTTTTGATTCATTTAGAAAATATACAAAAACCAGATTCATGGTGGACAGTAGCATCTACTCAAGAGTATCTGATATGTTCAAAATGGAATTCTAAATATTCTTGTGAGCGACGAGTCATTATTTGTCAGGATTCATCTGTAAAAGTATGTACAGAATATTATTGTTTAAAAAAGTTGAAATTGCAAAATGGTTAATGGTTAATTTTAAAATGTTAAATGGTGTAAAATAATGTTCTAAGTATATTACTTCCACCTTAACTATCAGATATAAAAGTAATGAACAGTTGTTTCCAATTGTTGTGTTGATTAATGTAATCATAAGTACTTTTTAAACAGATTTCTTTACTTTAAGAATACATGACATAATGAATTAATGCATATTGATTTTAATCATTAAATATTGCTAATAATAGAAATTGAAGTACATTGCTTTTCGAATTTCAGATTTTTTTGGGAAATATAGAAATATCACTGGATGTTGATGTGCATGATATTGAAAGCCTGTCATTTTTACTACAGCGTGTTAATGATTTAGTAATTTGCAAAAATGCTGAATCAGTGTAAGTTTAATTTTAATCTGTTTCATTGGGTGGTAACATTTGTTCTTGAACTTTACTTATTGTTTCATTTTATTTTAGGATGTCTATTAGTTGTCTTGGGTATCTCTCTAAGAAAAATAAGCAAACACTGTGTAGTGTGTGCTGTCTATCTATGAAGAGAAAAAATGACTTGAAAAGAAAAACAGAATTGCGGCTTGCAGCAAAGAAAAAATTTAAAATTGCGTTACGGATGAAATATACTACACAAATGAATTCTCGTTTGAAGAAGAAGGTTAACCTTAAAGGAAAAATTTTAAATATAACATTTGAAATTTATTTTTAATTTGATGGTGTATTTATTTTTAACTATTTCTTTACATAGGTTTTGCTGTTAAGAAATGATCTCTTGAGATCTAAACGTTTATGTGCTGAAGTGAAGGAAAAGGTTTTGCAAACAGCCATTGCTCATTTGCCATCCCAACAACAAATGGCTATAAAAACATGTGTTTCAGCTGCAAAGGCAACATGTAGTGCGGCCGTGAGATACCCAAGGCAATGGATTTATGAGTGCCTGCTGCTGAGAATAAAAAGCAGCAAACATACAAACATCTAAGGGAACATAATATACTTTCTTTGCCTTCCCCGCGTACCCTTATGAATTATATTCAGTCTGTTAAGGGGGTGTATGGGTTTCAGAAAAGTATATTCGTGTGTATGAAAAAGAAAGCTGGTGACATGGAGGTATCTGACCGCCGAGGTAATGCTTGTGCAAAATTTAATATGATGTATCATGGCTGCAAAAATCTTTCTTAATTTCTTTATTGTGCTTCTTTTTAGGAACGCTGCTCATTGATGAGATGAAGCTGTCCCCTGCTCTTGTGTTTGATCAGAGAGAACTTTCAGTAAAGGGCTTTACTGATTTAGGAAAGTTTACTCCGGATCATCAAAAATATGAGAAGGGGGACCATGCTTTAGTGTTCATGTATCAGCCCTTTAAAGGTAAATGGGTCCAAACGCTCGCATGCTTTCTGAGCACAGGAGCTGCATCTGGAACAGTGCTCCATCATCTGATTATAGAATGCATCATTCTGCTGGAGCATTCTGGATTTTTTGTGGATGCTGTCGTCAGTGATGGAGCAACATGGAACAGGAACATGTGGACCCTATTTGGTATCAGTGCAGAAAATTTAAGCTGCAATCATATTTGTGATCCTGAGAGAAGATTATGGTTCATTTCTGACTTCCCGCATCTTGTTAAGAACATGCGTAATTTCATATCTTGTAATAAACAAATAATGGTATATTATAAATTTTCTTATATTTTGTCTGCTTTAAATTTTCTGTATTTAAAAGATAAGACTTCTATATTCTGTGATTCTTTCAGACTCATGAAGGTCTTATTGATACAAGATGTTGGGAAGCGGTTATGGAAATGGATAACCCTAAGGGTTTCAATTTGAAAGCTTGTCCTAATCTCTCTTGGGATTCAATTTATCCCAAATTTTTCCAGAAGATGAATGTGAAAATGGCATTTCAAGTATGTTTTAAATTGATCTTAAGGGTTTACTTTAGATGACTGCAATTCACCTGTTTGCTATAGTTCTTTACAATTAAGATAATTTTTTTCATTTAGTTCTTCAGTAACAGCATTGCTGCAGCCATGGAGATGTATAAAGATGAGCATTTGTCACTGGAAAACTGTGGGCATTGTATACAGTTTATTAAAATTGTGGATGCAGCCATTGATGCAATGAATTCAAGAGATATACCTGCAGCATTGAAGTTAAACTCTCCTGGACATAAGGTGATCAAATAGAATATCTGTTTTGTGCAAAATGACTAAAATTAATTTTAATTATAAATGTAATTTTGCATTTCTTCTATGTCTTACATTTATAACTGACAGTATATGTTTAACATTTTAGGCAATTGAAGATCTTCTAAATTATGTAATAAAGTGGGAGGAGTACACTAAAGAGAGAGATTTCAAATTCTTATCGCATTCAACATCAACAGGTCTAAAAGTAACCTTAAAAGGCACACTGGAGATTACGTCGTATCTAACTAAAGAATGTGGTTTTTCCTATTTAATGACATCTAGGCTGAACCAAGATGCTTTAGAGGTTGGTTTTTTTTATGTTAACGTTTTTAATTTTGGCTTATATGTTATATTTGTGATTCCTTATCAGTATTTTAAAATTATTTTAACATGTTAAAATTTTTTAGTATGAAACCAAATTATAGAACTTAAAAAATAGGAAACAATGATTTAAAAAAATTCAATGCAATTCTTGTATAATTTATTGGTTCTCATGTTACAAAGTTTTTATTTTTTCAGAGATTCTTTAGTATGATGCATCATGCTTGTGGAAGTAACGACCATCCCGACTCCTCTACATTTCTCCAGTTATACAGCCTTTTAAGTACATACTCTTTAGTGAAGCCCCCTAAAGGATCCAATGTTGCAGGGGAAGAATACATAACAGCCCTACTGAATTTAAGAGATTCTGGTGAATCTTCAGATAAGAAGATAGAATGGGCTGAATGGCTGGATAAAATTATTGACAAGGGACTTACAGATGAAGTCATACCTGCCGTGGTCAATAAGATTGATGATCATGATTATTTAATGATTTCATCATCAGATTTTGTAATAAATTATGTTGCTGGTTATGTTGTTAGGAGGATCAGCAGATTTTCTAAATGTGACCAATGCATACAACAATTAATCTCTACAAACATTAATACTGATCAAAATAAATTAATTTTTTTAAAAAGTAAAGGTTCCTTAATATACCCTTCAGATTTGTTTTTAAAAGTCATTAATATTCTCGAAATGGCAATAATCAAAACTCTAAATTTTAATAAATTAAATGATAAACTAATTTTTCAAGTGATAAAAGAGATTTATACTGGTCCTCCTATGCCAGTAATTGGTTGCACTGAGCAGCATAACTTTGATTTAGTTCAAAAAGTTATCAATTTTTTTCTCATTACACGCATGCATTTTATATGCAAACAAGAGAATAAAAATGCTCAACTATGCGCTGATGTTAAAAGATTGAGAAAACAATCTAAATTATAATTCTGTATTATTAAATTTAAGCTTTCATTTATATTACTTTTGAATTGAATTATTCTCTTGTCTGAAGTTATTCCCTTGTCAATATTAATGAAGAATGTTATCAATATCTGCAAAACCTGTCATGTATAATTTTTTGATCAAATTTATCTATAGTAAATTGTATATCACACATTTAATTTTTATTTTATAATAATGTATTAATAGTGTATGTTGTTAATTTCAGTTCTTTATAATTATGAAATACTTTTCTTCTATTCAATATATTTTGTGGTTATGGCAAATTGAGCTACACGTCTGAACTAAAGCCATCATTTTTTTTAATTGTGCACAGAAATAAAATATTTCCAGTTAACTTTTCTTAATATTGAATTTTATCACTATTAAGTTAGTTGATAAGTAAATAAGTTTTCATTGTGTGATAAATAATGTTGTTACTATAAATGCTTATGCAAAATCTGTTGAGTATAATTTAAAAAAAAAAAATTAATATTTTCCTATCTTTTTACTGTGACTACAATGAAACCCATACTTTGTGAAAATGCGAAAATATAGCTGATATGTACTTATGAATGTTATTTGGGGATTTTTTCTTTTTAATTTGCTGAAAATATTTGTAATCGATAATTTACCAACTTGAAGGTAATTCCTGACAATGCTGGAACCATAATATTGAATTTAATCACTATTTAAGTTAGTTGATAAGTAAATAATTTTTCATTGTATGATAAACAATGTTACTATAAATGCTTATGCAAAATCTGCGTACAAAATCTGCTTATGCAATTAAATGCGTACTTTGTGAAAATTCAAAAATATAGCTGATTTGTCCTAGTCAAAGTTATTTGTTTTTTTCTTTTTAATTTGCTGAAAAAATTTGTATTCTGTAATTTACCAACTTGACGATTATACCTCCAGTTTTTGAAAGTGTAATCTGAGATGCTTTGACTGATTTTTTTTCCCCAAAGGAAGATATTTTAAAGTATTGTCTGATTAAATACTGAATTGACTTCCTATTTTATTAGTCCTGATAAGAATTTATTTGGGATTGATAGAAAATGTTGCTTTTTTTTTTTAAAGGCCTGTTATATATGATGTATTATTCATACTTATCTGCAAATAAAAATATTCTTATATTACTATGTGTGTGTGTGTTTTGGTTAATCAGTATTATTTCTCACAATTTTTTTTCCATAAGAGATTATGAACAATGATAAAAAACTTTCTTCACAATTCTTTTCTGTAATTTCATTTCCTTAATTATTAAATTATTACAAAATTCTGAACTAATTTATTCTGAAACCAATACACAATTATTCTGAAAAAGTTTATTTACTCATTTCCTTTAAGAATTTTATTGAATTGTAGCAAAAAAAACACTTGAAATAAAGATTTTGAATGAAAATAAAAAAATTTTAAATTGAATAAATAAATTCATATTAAATACGCACTAAAATAAAACAACTTGTTTTCGCTAGGAAAAATACGAAAAATCCATATTAAAGCATATGGTTGTCCGTGTCTAAGCCGCCCTACAGAGCACGCGAGCGCCCTCTAGTGGCGGCGACAAAAAGGGAGACACATTTTTAACACTGAGCTGCGCCTCCTTCTTCATGCGCTTCATGGTTGTAACTGTGACAAAGCACACCTTAGGTCACTTTCAACGTCCAGACGTACGACAATTATCGTGTTTTTAGAATTACGACAATTATCGAACGACGACGTGTTCGTGTTCGTATGTTGAAAATATGTTACGGTTACATTGTGACCGTAACATATTTTCAAAATTGAGTACAGTAAATTACAGTTAGTTTTACTTTTTATTTTACTTTTTTTTAAGCTCACGCCTCCCTTGAAATTCTTCTACGCCCCCCTAGGGGGGCACGCCCCCCAGGTTGAGAACCGCTGTATTAAACAATGGTAGCCATTAAATGTTCTAATTAATATAATTTCTAATTAATATATATTTAGCAAATCATTTCCAATTGTTTTATATATTAATTCATTCGTAAATAAAACACTTAAAAATGTTTTGAAAAGACCTTCTTCTCCCCAGAATATGTACAGTAGGCTTTCTTGTCCATATATTCAAGTCCATTTTGTGAAAAATCCTTACGTGATTGAGAAAAATGGATGTCATATTTGAAATCAGCACACCAAATATTATAAAATTCAGTCACACTTTTTCAATCACTTTTCTATGACTTAAATTTTGCAGGCCTGTGTAATTAACGACGAATCTAATTCTTTTATGTAATTTGTTTTTGTAATCGTCTTATATTAAATGTTGTGTTTTGTTGGTCTTTGGGTTTTGTCCGTTAACTTAACACAACCACCTCTACGTTATATTTGGGGCCTCCTGGAGACCCTAGACCCCTCGAATGCAAGCTGTAAAAACTTCAACGAGTTAGGTTATACTGGAGAAACTGTTATGTGAACTGGATTCGGTAAATCCGAAATTGATTTCAGAAGCTCAAAAGATTATCTGTGTGAAACGATTATTAGACGGTCCTGCGAAGACTTTAGTTCAAACACTACACAATGTGTTCTCATTTTCGGTTTTGAAAAATGCGTTAATAGAGGAATTTTCGGATTAATTTAGTTCTTTTGATGTCCATACGGAAATGCACAAAAGAAGAATGCAGCCCGATGAAACGTTAATTGAATAATTTTTGGCAATACGTGAAATTGCTTAGAAAGGAAATTTAGTGATGGATGACCAATCAATAATTGCACACTGTATAAATGACATTCCTGATTCTAATCGAAACAAAATGATTTTATATGCATGTAAAAATATTTCTGAAATTAAAGAGAAAATAAAGATTTATGAAAAAGTGTTTTATGCTCAAAATAAGTCCTTACCTCATTCTAACAGTTTTGATAATTCTAAACGCACTAATGTACGGCATGGTAATGTACTGTCAACTGATAGAAATATTACGAATTTTGAGAATACATATAAGAACAAAGGTGAATTCAATACTAACGTTGATAAAAATAACATACGCATTCGTTGTTGTAATTGTGGGTTATTTAACCATAAGTCGAGAGATTGTTTTCATAAAATCAAGTGTTTCCGCTGTAATAATTTTGGACATAAGAGCTCTCAATGTCTCTCTGCCAAACCCGAGGTTAAAAAGGAAGCTATTAATGAACTTGCCACTGTCCATTCAAAAGCAGAAATGCGTAAAATACTTAAAATGAATGGCCATAACTTTTATTCTCTTTTTGATACTGGTAGTTCTGTAACTTTACTACGTGAAAGTGTTTATCAGATTCTTGGACGACCGTTGTTGAGCTCTACAAAAATAAAACTTACTGCTTTTGGTAAGGGACAAATTCGGCCCCTTGGCTCTTTTCAAGTTACAATGGAAATCGAAAGTACCAGCTTTCAAACATAGATATGGGTTGTTGATAATGTGCATATGAATTTAGAAGTGATCACTGGAATTGATATTTTAAAACAAGGTGAATTTAAAATAAGTTCGAAGGGTATCGAATTATTATCAAAACCAGAAGAGAACTTTATCAATTTGATCGATCTTTTTGTGTTAAACGACCAGTTTATGAGTGTTTGTTTGTTTGTTTGCATGTTTAATTCCAAAGATGAGAATTGAAAAAAAATGACGTGAGGTTTGAGACATGCAGATGACGTAACTGTGCCTGCTTCGCTGCTACATAAATGAATTATTTTCTATTGCTGTATCAAGCTGCTTCTTAATGAGATTGGTCTTCGCTGATCCCAGACAAGGCACGATTGTTTTTGTACTGTCCTTACATAGTTAGCAATGTGGCTTCACTTAAGGTTAATTTCAAAATATAATAACTAGCAAATATCACGGTGTGTGTCGATCAAATGTTCTCAGGATATGTTGATAAAAAATTGTTCAGATTTTTATTCTTTGGCATCTGTTTGACTCTCTTTTCATTGTATTATTGTTTGCATTGTCGCAAGAGATTCCAGAACACATATTTTAAATTTCTGTTTTATAACCCACACATCTTGTACTTATTTTTCCCCTTCAAATATGTCGTCATTCTAAGATCATAAAGATATACAAAAATGTTTCCACAAAATGATTTTTTTCCCTTTTTTACGAATTTAAAAGTTAAACATTGAAGCATGTTTAGTTTTGGAAATTAAACCCGGTAAAAAAAATTTTAACACAAGAAAAGTTTCAAAATAATTCATCTTCGAGTTTTAGAAAAAAAAAGTATTGATAAAATCCATAATAACTAAGGCGTTTCAACTGCAAAAAAAATATTTTTTCATACTAGTTTTTGCTCCAGGGAAAACCCTTTCAGAAATTTTACTCTAAATAAAAAAAATCCTAAATACAGATTAATGAGGCTAGAACAAAAGAACGCTGTAAAAAATATCACAGAGATACCTTGAAAGGGATTTTTTATTCATCCTTCTAAAGATGGCAGATCATAAAAAAATCCATACCCTCTGTTCAGATGTTCACATACAGAGTAGCACATCATAAATACGTTTTATCTGGACCTGCAATTATCCTAGGAATGTGGGGCTCGTGTTATTTCATTCTAAAATCTTTATAGAATATATTTTTAAACCAGGGAGAGAAAAAATGTGTTATTTGTGAATTTTTGATTGCGAACTGAAATAATATTGTTTGTATTTGATAATGTGCTGGAAGTTTAATTTAGTAAATTTTCGATGCATGTATTTAGTGCAGACTAGATCCTTGCATTTCATGTTTAAGGCTCTTTCCTTATACCATATTAGGTTTTTTGAGATAACAAGTAAAATTGAATAGTGACACCAGTTTCATTTCGTAATATTTAGTAAATTTAAATATTTTATTTCTCAGAAGAATGTGATTTAACAGAATGATTCTTAGTTTGAAGATAAGACCAAAAAATTAATATTCTGATAAAATTTTTTTTCTCCTGGTTCCAATCGCAGAAATCAACCGTAATGAGGAATTCATAAGTTTGCAGAATCTCGGAGAAAGATTTTCAGTATAATAGAATAGTTGTAACTTAAGATAATCTCATATCTTTTACTTTAAACGTTTGTTTAAAATTCGCAATCAAAGAAGACATCTTATCACTTTCTTTAAGAGAAATATTTGTTTAAACAGATATGTTTCCTTAGATAACAACTGAAACGTTTCCAGATGCGAATACACTAATTCAAGCTATTTTTCACTCTAATTTATTCTCACAGTGATTACATTCTGTCTCTCTTGAGTTTTGGAAATTTTGGCTCCATTTTTAATCTTGTTTTAAGGTAGTTCCATTAGATTTTATCCAAACATTAAAACATTTTATAGAATGGAAATGTAAGTCATGGATTCTTTTCACATTCAATTTTACGATTTTGGGTTTCATTAAAGTGATGTGATGTAACCTGATAGTACAATTAACGAGGACAACAAATACTATTTTTTTTCATATTAAAATGTATGTGCGAAATCAGGATTTAAACAATGGTTAATGATAAAAAAATATTTCTTACTAGCTGTAAACCTGAACTTCGCTATTGAGTACATTCAAATTAAATACAACGGTCAATGTATGCAATTTATGTCAAATATATATATATATATATATATATATATATATATATATATATATATATATATATATATATATATATATATATATATATATATATATGTCAAAGATTTAGTGGGGAAAGAAAGATTACTCTAAATTTAAAGGGGGCTTAGTAATTCATTTATTGTTGTGGCGTAATTCGCCACTATTCTCATATCTTAGTTCGAAATGCATCGGGAGAAAGAGGGGAATCCCCAGGTTTTTCTTCGGTGCCCATGGTTCATCTTCGGTGCAAACGTCACACACGCGATGGCTTTAGATGGTAAAAAACAGTAGCGTTTTAATCAGACGGCGGGGAATTCTTGATTAAGACAGTCACGCGTCGCGCGGAGGCTTGATGAGTTCTTGATAAAATTTACAGATTAATCAGGTAGGAAATTATTGGGAAAATAAAATTTGTTAGATGTATTAATTGTAGTTCTTTGCCACCGGTCTTTTAACTCATTGACTGCTATAAATTTAATAATTTTGTAGAGGTAGATTAAGAAAGAGTAAGTTTGGATTTAAGACGACGTAATGGGAAGGGTGTAAGTAGCGAACGTGTCATATATATATATATATATATATATATATATATATATATATATATATATATATATATATATATATATATATATATACAGTGGTACCTCGACTTACGAGTTTAATTCGTTCCATGACTTAGCTTGTAACTCGAAATACTCGAATCTCGAATCAATTTTCCCCATTGAAATGAATAGAAATGCCATTAATTCGTTCCGGGCTCCCCCAAAACACCGCAATATTTTTGTTACATGTTTTTAAATAAGAAAAACGTGCATATAAATGACGAACTTTGTATAAAATCGCAATACAATAGAATGTACTGCAATAAATTTGTTTTATTAAGTGTAATGTACAACATTTATCTTGGAGATCAGACTTGAATATACTGATGGAAGAGGAGGAGAAAGTCTGTACTGAAAAATTATATCTTGTTCATTCATTTTTGATCTTTTCACCCCGCTTTCCTGATTTTCGCTTTTATTACCAGCTACTCTCTTAAAGTGAACGAGTGAAACACGGAAGCTGGGCGATTGTTGCATCAGTCACTATGGCTGTATTGTACAGATTCTTCTTTCTGAGAATCCGAAGAACGATTACTCAGAATCCAAACTGTCGGTTTAAGACTGGATAGTAGTCTCAGAATAATATTATACAATTGCATAATAATTGTACAAAAAGGTTGAAAATATTATTTGCTTCTTGTGTTCTCATATGATGAGCACGTAACATGACATTCGCTGCTCAAACTAGCGGTGGGATATCTGAAGCTTGCTCGTAACCCGAATCTTAGCTCGTAACTCGAAGCAAAAAATATACCGAGAGAATGCTCGTATCTCGAAACACTCGTAAGTCGAGGTACCACTGTATATTATACATAATAAATTCATATTATATATAATAAATACAACGATGAATGTATGCAATTGATGTAATAAAACGAAAAAATATATTTATGAAAAAATCGTAATGGATATTTTCATAGGCAAAATAATGAAGATGAAAATATTTAAATTAAATCTGATAGAGCATGCTAAAGACTATGCCACAGTTTGAGGAATATTTCTTTTACCGTATTATTATATTTTTTTGATAATGTCCAATTGTCTTCCGCATTAGCAAGAAAAATGTTTTTTTGTCTATTTCGTTGTTATGCATGTGGCGCAAAATTATTTTAAAGTATCACAAAAAGAAAAGATACCACGTGATCAGCATTTAATAAATTGCATTCTAAAAATAAATTTTCTTAAATTCATCAAAAATCAGAAAATGGAGGTAAAGATTAAAAAAAGATTTCATTTTAAAGAAATTTTTATGATCTTTCTTGTGATCTAAATTTCATAACCCTCGGATTATTATTTTAAATGCAAACTTTAAAGAATGTTACAAAAACAGCTTAAAAATTTAATTTAAAAAATCTAGGAAGAATTTTTCAAAAATCTCTCTTAGTGCTCCCCTACACTGTAACAAGAATCGCCATGCAAAATTTTAGCCCTTTAGGTCCAGCAGTTTGGTCTGTGCGTTACATGTCAGTCAGTAAGTCAGTCAAGCAGTCAGTCAGTTAAGAAACTCTTTTATATATATATATATATATATATATATATATATATATCATCAACATAATATGCATGCCATAAATGGCAATACTCAGAAAATATTGTATTCGAAGTAATGTTCTCGGATTTGAAAAAGTGTATGGCTTCAAAATTGCAGATTGTTTAAATTTCTTCCGCCAAAAACTGTTGTAGCTTTATCTAAGTTTTTTAACTATTTAACTAAAGCAAGAATGAGATAATATAAACAGTGCTTTTATCTTCTGAAACTGAAAACATTACTTTTAATTAGCCTAACTAACGTTTGACACTCGCTTTTGCGTTATGTGAACTAATAGAATTCTAAATGAAATGCATTTTCTGTACAGAATGATAGTAGAAAAGTTTCTTTTCCATTGGCGCAGCGAGAGATGGAAATAGCAAACATTAGGCGCAAAGAATGCTATTTCGTGACACATTTATTGATTTTGGTCTATACACGAGTCTCTACGTAAACAAGAACTAGAAGTTAGTAATGAGTAAAGATAAGGAAAGACTGTTTTCGTTTCGCTGTAGGAAGATAAAGTAATGGGATAGTGATCCGAACACACTAATATGCGCCGTTGTAGTCGACATAGGAAATGAAAACAAGCCGCTGAAAGCCGAATGAAAACATTATTGTATCGTGTCACGTTAAGTATATTCCATAAGTAATGAATATTATGAAGCATCTCATGTTAAGTCCCTCGGAGTTCTTATCTCGTCAATAAAGATGAATAGAGACAAACATAAAATAATAAAACTGTATCAATATACTTTGTTTTGAGAAAGAAATGTGGGATATAACAAAACAGAAAAAAAATAATGCGTTCGTTTAAACAAACATTATATATCTATGCTTGTTTCAGACATTAATGATCGCATATTTCTGTAACACTTTTTAAACATATGGGTATCAAAAAAATATTTAAATTTATGTAACTGAATATAGTCAGAAATAGTAATACAAGTAAATATAATAATGTTAATATAGTCAGTAATAATAGTAATAGTAATTGTATACTCAACAGAACATATTTCATATGTCAAGTATGTTAAAATTATCTATGGTGTTAATATATTATATAAGATAATAATATATTAATATATTAATGTCTTATATATATCTATATTTAAGTTGCTAAGCCGATTCTTTGGTCAGTCGGTGAGAGAAAACTACTACATCATTTACTTCATTTTGGTCTTAAACGAAATATTTTAATCTACAGATGTGTTAAATTTGGTTTTTGTAACCGCTATTGCTATTAATTCACGATCATTTAAAATTTTAAAAAAAATTGCTTTCTGCGCATGCTCAGTGACACGTTTAAATCTGGCTTTAGATACTCACTCAGCACGGGATCGCATAGGTACGTTAATCTGTTTATTCCGAGGAATCTCTCTAGTTCTCTCTCTGCTATTTTTATTTTTAATTATGTTTGTGAGATATAGAATTAAACCTGACGGAAATTGTTTACTTCGCGCTGTTGAGTAACCATATTTCTTTTTATTGGGTCCAACAGTAATTTTTTAAAGTGTTTTTCTCTCTTCTTAATATTATGATTTTCAACATTTGGCAATTATATGTTGAGTATGATTTGTGTATTAGTATATTTATTTAATATCCAGCCGTCATTTTTTGGCGGGTTCCCACTAGTTAATATATTAATATAATACATAGGAATTCGCGTATTCGGATATATTCTTCAAAATTAGACTTCTGACGTTAATCTGAAAACTTCATTACCCTAAATAGCATTATATTTTTTTAGCAAAAAATATACCGTGTTGTTCAATAATGGAAAATTTGATTGATGATTATTTTTCGTGAAATAAATAACTTCAAGTAAACAGAGGCGTGTAGATAAAACATGTGTAAAAAGCTATGCCAATAAGGCTAATGCTTCAGTAATCGAGTAGTAAAAATCCTCTACAGTATCTTTTACAATCAGATTATATTCAATCAAATGGAGATGGGATGGCCACACATTTTCCAATGATATACAGAGGCTGTTCACACATTTTTTAGACGATGTATATGGTATTCACAAAACTAAATAACATAAAATTCTTGTGTTTTAAATGTTCTATTTGACATACCTTATTCTGAACTATCTTTCGATACCGCAATTTCCAGGATAATAATGCCTTTTGAAGTGTCAGAAGAGGTATTCTATCCCATTCCTCCTGAACAGCTTTCCAGAGTCCTGTGAGGGTTTTGGGACGACGTTTGGATAATGCAGATTTTAAAAGTCCGAAAGCACAAAAATCCATAGGTGATACATCGGGAGATTTAGTAGGGATATCAGTGAAGGGTATGGCCTTGATACCAGTTTTTTGTTCCATTTCTTTTAGGAAATTTACAGTGGATTTTGATGTGTGACTGCCAGTTTTGTCCTGATGGAGTCTCACAGATTGATGACACTGTGGGTAAAGCGATGGTATTTCATTCAGAAAACTTGGCGATAAAATATGTTCCTGATAGTATTTGGAGTTAATCTTGACATATTTTTCCACTCTCTTTATTTTTAACTTGCCATTATAAGAAAAACCAGCAACAATCATGAATCCCTTAGAAGAACTTTCTTTCGATTCTTTGAACCATGTACTAAAATTTTTTTTCTCCCCTTTTATGATTATAAATGGCTCTTTTTTTGTTGCAATCATTTAAATACACCCATGATTCATCTACTGTGACAATTGTTTTCCATTTTTCTTGTGTAAAGTCATCTGTTTTCTTGTGTAAAGTTTGGAATTTTTTGTGGGATAAGTGTTTCTCATATAGAATTCTGCAGTGATATGATTCAGTGATTCAGTTCTGCGTTCAGTGATATGATTTGGAAGAAGACGATGCACATTCCGTTTTTTCGCTTTCTTAAGATTTAAATCAACGTTTATCATTTTGTTTACTGTGGACACCGAGCATTTTAATGATTTTGCAACTGTCCTTTGACTAGGGGGATTTTCTTTTAACATTAAACAACGTACCTTTGCAATAGTCGAAGATGTCCTTGTTGACGATATTGCCTATCGACGCTTTAGATATCACAAAACCATGACTCTCACATCGTTTTTGGATAACGGAGTATGCATATTTCTCTTCGGAAAGAGCATAAATGTAGCCTTCGAACCACTGCTTTGTTAAAAACGCCATTTTGAATAAAAACAAAACTTTCAAGCCGCAGACGATAATTTTGACTTTTAAAAACATAGTACAATTGCAATTATTTCTTTTGCGGGAAACGATTTTTTATTTCCGCTTACCAAAATCGTCTAAAAAATGTGCGAAAAACCTCTGTAGAATGCATTTAACTCCTCATACATTTTTTCCCATGAAATACGTTATTCTGTAAAAAAAATTATATGTGCATAAAAATACTCAAACACTTTCAATGTTTGCTGAAAAATCTGAACTTGAAAATTTTAATCTTGTTTCGATCTTGACAAATCAGTCAAACTAATCGCTACATGATTTCTTAATTTTCGGGCATACGAAGTGTTTGGATATAATTTGTCTGCATTTTTTTTAATCTTTAAAGTACAGTTTTAAAAATTACTTTAAAGTAAAAAAATTGTTTTTTTTGCAAATAAATTTCTGTCTGGGGGAAGGTAGTTTTAGAATTTAAACTTAAATTGAAATTTTTAAGGTCGGGTAGTTCATTATTAATTGCGATTAAGATAAGTCCTTTTAAATAAGGCAAATTTAAAAATTAAAAACTTAATTTTAAGATTTCTTGACTTAATGCACATATATACATCAGGATAGACACATGGTACATAATCATGTGAGAAAAATGCAGTTTGCGTGACTTTACTCCAAACACTTTATAGTATGTTTTAACAAGAAAGTAAGAAACTTCTTAATTTTTGTGCCTCGAGCTCTCTTAAATAGTTACATACTTTTAAAAATTTTCATATATTAGTTATGGTAGTATATTTTAATTGGCATTATTAGTCAAAAGTTAATATCTATGTTTTATAGGCATTACTTGGTGGTTTGGTAACAAAAAAGATCCTTGAAATTTCCTTTGCGTATCATCGCTTACTGTATTCTCTAGTTAATGTAAGGAGTTTTTTTCTTTCGACCAGAGTTTCTTTTTGCTTTCATCAATAGTGAATTTTAAATGTTATTTCAATTCCCTAATCATTTTCAATAGCAGTGGTGCTTATTTTCTTATAATTACTAAGTCTTGTACATTTAAATAAATACAGCTGCTGCTTCTAATGATCTAATAAATATTTCACATAAAAAACTGTTCTAACACTAGAAATACGGGGACTTTTTTCTTACTAAAATGACTGAACGCCGTCAATTTGACGGTTGAAAATAAAATCAGGAATTCATAATATTTAATATTAAAAAAAAAGGTTAAATACTTTAAATTTTGAACTATTTATACCAATATATAATAAATTAGTATATATTTAGATATATTTTTATGCAGGTATTCTGATCTGACTACTTGGTATGGTTTATCCGTAAAAATATACGCATGGTTTGTGCAGTCCTTATTTATCAACACCAATATTTCCGAAGAGCCAATATTTCTGTTATTTGAAAAAGGGCGAAGAGACGAAAAGTAACTAACATTCTTCCTGTATTATTTTAAAGATTTCTGCCTGTTTTCAATATTGCCGTCAGATCGACGGCTTTCAGAATTAGTAGGTATACAACACATTTTCTCCCCCTCTTTACTATCGAATATAATTTTGTAAACGTGTGTGCATATTTCGTGTGAAATTAGAAAAAAAGTCATAAAATTTAAGAAGTCTGAGGATATAAATGCAGACATTGCACTCAATAGCATGTCCGAAACCGTCAAAATGACTGCAGCCGTCTTTCTAGTGTTAAAGTGAAAGAAAACGGATGATCTAATGATTCATTCAAATCAGTGAAAGGAGAAAAGGATTCACAATATTTATATTATCCGTAAACCTAGCAATGAAAATCTACATCAGCCGCGTTTGAATAGCTATGAAAGTAGGTGATGCCCTCCATAATGGACATCTTAAATGGAAAAATAATGGAAAAAAAAAGATCGTTTAACTTTTTACGAACTTCAGATAATTTTCATACTACTGAATTCTTAAAACCTTATGATGGTTTAATGTGAAGAAAAATCCTTGAGACACATCCTTGTAGATGGCGTTTTTTATGCAGTTTTCTAAATTTTCGAGAACTTAGATGACTATTTTCGCATGACTAATCTTACCTACCAGGGTGTGTTACAGTTTTTTAATCCTAGTAATGGTATAATTCAGTTTGAAGTAAACAGAATGTTATTAAAAGTCCTAAAATGGTGGTAAATAATTTCGAATTGTTTTGAACGCATTATATTTCAGGGAATATATTAAAGAATATATTTCAATTGGATATTATATGATTATTTATATGATATTATATGATATTTAAATATTTTGTGTAAAAATCTAAGAAATAGAAAAACTTTTATAAGAAACATTTTCTTAAGTCGGAGTTAAAAATTAACAATCGTACTTTTGAATATTGAATGTTCAAGGATAGCTCACGAAGTCCTTTACACGTTTTTAATAATGACGTAACTAAGTAACTATGTTTTATATTTAGAATTTTTGTAGGTTACGTTAAATGTTTTTTCAAAGGATATCTGAATATCTTAAGTTAATCAAACAATGATATTTCTTAAATGAACATTTTCAATTAAATGTGTATATATATATTAAAAAGAAAACAGCAAGTGTATAAAATTTCTAAAGCAGTTGAGACGTATTACGTTTGAAAAATTCAAGGTAACCAAGTCGCCAAGTCAGGAGCATAAAGGAATTGTTGGGTTTGAAAAGGTCCTGAGATTAGAGATGATCTACCTACCTGTATATCAAGACAAATGGAAAAATTTATGTATTCGAAAAGCAGAATTTTAAAAAAAATATGTTAGGGTCTATAAAAGGGTTTCTATCATCTAAAGTCCATTCTATTTTTTATTTATATATTCTTCCGAATTCGTTTTTTCAAACGGTTAAGGACGAAAAGCGATTTATAATCGTTGTCATACTAGTTATAGTCTAACTAATAGTTAATTTAGGATTTTAGATTAAAAAAGGGCGTATGCCCTTTGAACAAGCATACTCGAAGCATCTAGCTGAAGCCTGTTCTCAGAGGCATGTTAAGGTGTATCCAAGTTACAATAAATAGCTATTAACCAACCAGATAAGGTGGCAAATAGTTAACCTTTAATGGGAGGTTGTGAAGGGGAATTAATCAAGTAAACTCGGAAGAAATCTGCATGATATTTTAGTATGATAGAACGTGTTTAGGATATTTAATAATAAGATTGCTGCCTTTTAAGAAGGAACAGGGCACACAATTCTTATAAAGGACACTTCTTATTACTTTTGTTTTAAATGTATTAATTATAGAACATATATAAAATATTATGGACATATATATATACAATATATATATACAATATATATATATATATATATATATATATATATATATATATATATATAAACGCTTTAGAATTTCT
Organism: Dolomedes plantarius; assembly: GCA_907164885.2. NCBI lineage: Eukaryota > Metazoa > Arthropoda > Arachnida > Araneae > Dolomedidae > Dolomedes > Dolomedes plantarius. The sequence continues at coordinate 193,342,165 of OU015492.1, read as the reverse complement.
TAGCTAGCTAACTTACGGAGGCACCTTTCAGAATTAAACGTCTTTACACCATGAACAATAAAACTGCTACAGATGCATTAAGTATAGTTTATGGTTTCTTTATCTCTGTACGGTGTGGAAAAATTTTTGAGCTACTTTTAGAGAATCAATTTATGTGCTGCATTCAAAAGGAAAATTTGTTGCAAATTGAGCATCGATTTTCTATTTAAAGGGGATGGGAAAGTAAGTCCCATAATATGCTTCCTAGCAACCTCCTTCCCCCGTTTTCGTCCAATTTTAGCAACATGCGGAAGTAAACTCACCAGGATGCTTCCTGTCAATACTTTTGAGATAAATAAGTTCGGGAAAGTAATGCTGGAGTTTTCATAATGACTGTTCGGCCCAGTTTCGTGCGCTTTAAAGAACCGAAATTTTCAAACAATTTAATCTCACGCTGATTTATTTTAATATGGATAGTTTGTTTTTAATGCGAGAGAGTGTTACTTTAGAGTAAATTTTCAGACTATTAATAACTCAAATATTTTGTAGAAAATGGAGAGTACTTTAATTAGAATATAGCAAATATAGATTAAGAGACAATGAGATGTGAAGACACTTCTTATCGGGTAGGGAAGTATATTATTCAATCTTTTGCAATATGAAGTTATCTATGTTGTAAATCTAATTTTCCACACATCATGAATTGTTTGGTTTATCGGATATAATTTTAACAAGAAAATGAAGGGCTATTAACTTTGGTGTAGAAAATTTAATGTGACTGCCTACGTTGAAAATACCATTTTTTGATTGTTTTGGTCAATTTTATTTTTTGCAAGAATCGAGCAATTCAATCTTTTCTCTTTTCAAACCCGTTTTCATTTTCATTCTACATTAATTAGAAGCAGAGTTATAGTTATTTTTAAAAACATCGTCTGATACAAAATTGAAGTGACACACAACTTTAAATGCGTTTTTCTCAGAATTATGTTTTTTAGCACAAATCTCTACCGTTATCATGATATCTCACATAATAATGCATATAATTTGATAAAATTTTCAGGAAATGTTTTAGATGCTATTGTTAATGAGATGACGCACAATAATTGATGTATAATAAATAGTTTTTTGTTTGGGGCTGTTTTTATAAGGAAAGGAATGACGAATTGGGGAAAATTTTCATATTGGAACATAAAATTGTCTGTATTATTTTTGCATTTTAAAATTTCTCTTAGATTGAGGGTCATTGTGAAGATAACTGTTATATGTATCATGTGTGAGAAGGAAATTAAAATAGTAGCATTAGAATTTTGTTGAGAGTGATAGGCGTTTTAGCTAAATTTCATTAAAAATTACTTCAAATTGACCAATTTATAAAAAGTATGGTATTTACAGGCAAGTTTTTTTTATATTTTTTATTTTTAGATGCTATTTTACCATAATAGATCAAAAAATCCTTAAAAAACAATTTTTTTAAAAAATTGGCTCCGAACGTAGGCAGTCACCTTAAGACTGTGATTTCAGCAACTGCAAATAAACTTTAATAAGAAAACTAAAAATATAGATTAAGAAAAAATGAGATTTGAAACGCTTCTTATTGGGTAGGGAAGTATTTTTTAAATATCTTTCTCTTTGAAGCTATTTAGATTATGTTGTAATTCAAAATAACACGGCACAGCTGAGTTAAACAGACTCTATAAGCGAAAGCTTATAGACTCTGTTGAACCTGAAGACCAGTCGCCACGTATCAATACCTGTAAACTTAGCCGATGGTTATGCACCTGTTTCGTTAATTAGTATGAACCTGGGCACCGGATATACAGAACAGATCTGCTATCCAATTAAGGCAACTCCCGGCCTTAATTATGATCTAACTTTCCCTATATCATATTTGTAGGGTTTATCTGATATAATTTTTTAAGACAATGAAATGCTTTTATCTCCCATGCTGGAAATTAGTCCATCAACTGAAAATAAAATCCGATCTCATAAATGAAAGAGAAATTTAGATTGGAGAGATACATTACTTTCCTTAAGGTTTTACTTTCTTTATTAATTAAAATAAAAGATAACTGAAATGGCGAAATTCTACGAAACTTCTTTAATTTCTAGCAATCTAACAATGTATAATTTTGCGTATTTTTAATATGCAAAATACATCTGTGATTTCGCGCACGTATAAAAAGTAATAGGGAAGGGTTAAAATGGAATTTACTTTTATATTCCAAAGCACATTATAGTGATCTGTTTATATTGGGGAAGTTTGAATTCGGCCATCGACTATTATGATATTCTTTTGAAAATTTCTGTTGTTTCATTCATTTTTTTTCAAAGAATTTAAGAAACACCGTAATTGTGACTTTTTAGTTTAAAACTATTTGTCATTCTTATTTGTTATTGTGAATTTTAAGAAGCTTCTAGTCCGTATTCAGCTCTTTATGAAACAACTGCACTTTATATTGTTAATTCAACTTCATTTATGTATGTTTATTTCTTTAGCATTGCTTAATATTCATCATAAGCTTATTAGTTAGTTCTTAGACTGGTCCTAGAATCGGCTATTTTAAATGCTGGGCCACAACCTTTTTTTATTTTCCAGGACCTCAAAAACATACTCGAATAACAGACATCTTACTTTAGCTGGATGCCGTGACTTCGCTATCATGATGACTTTTATTTTGAGTATACTCTCTAATTTATTGTATTTGGAATCTGTTTCCAAAACATGATGTAGTAACTTACATAATTGTGTTATATTAATTACAGAATTATCGACGAATACTCATATAAGGTGCATTAAAATTGTTTTAATCAGTAATTACGCTTCAAATTTATTTTTCAGATGAAAGAAGACAGAAAAAATGGACAATCGATAATCGTTTAACTAAAATATAAGCTATATGAAACTTTAAAGGTAATCTAAATAACACCAGAACCTAATCCATCAGTAAATCAGTAATTAAGCTTCAAATTTTGTTTTCATTTGAAAGGAGCCAGACAGAATGAACAATAGAAAAAGTTTTAAACTAACACGTGAGAGTTATATGAAACTTTAAAACATAATCTAAAGTACATCAGAATTCCTTGCAGTATAATTTATTTTATTTTGTTTTATAAACCGATACCATATTTGTACCATTCAACACTTTCCTAAAAATTACATGTTCCCATTAACAAGTGTCATTCACTTCTCATTGTTTCTGGCTGCATAAAATTTCAAATGCACTTCGGACGTAAAAAATATTTTTATCAACGACTCTCTCAGGTACACGGAAAACCACTCACAAAAATTGCTGAAAAGGAATAATTGGTTTCTATTAGATTCTTTGTTAAAAGGTTAGATGACCCGAAAAATACAAAGCCCCTTCCAATAATGTTACGTTCACATAGTTTTTCCACTCGCTGCACTTTTGACATGGGATCTCTCTCAAGCTAAACTGGGTAAATAAGCCTTCAAATATAACGCTGTTGTAAATGTAATCTTTATAAATGCTTTCTCTTTAGAGCACACTTAAGAGCTTTGTCAGTTGAGGACACACAAACATGTAAACGTACAAGCACATGATATAAATGAGTTTATATTTTATTAAGTTAAAACACTGACACACCCTTTTTTCAATTAGATATAATATAATTAGCCTAAGTAAAATTAGAAGTGAAATAATTAATTATTTTTACTTAGTTACTTCATTATTTAATTTTCTTAGAAATGCTATGAAGCAGTCTTAACTTTCTTAATTTCCACACTTAGACATTAATATGTAGTTTATGGATAGAAAAACGTTAATATGATACGCAGTTTTTTTATAAACTACATTATAATATTTTAGGAACATATAAACAATAAATATTCTTTCATATATCTTTGTATATCTTTTCTAAAAGATTTTGTATGAGATTATAAATTAATATAAAGAATTTTTTTAAAAATAAGATGACAAGCAACCTTATCTGTAAAGCTATTCAAGAATTTGTATATCATCTAACTTTTAAAAGAATGCTTTTTTGTTGATTCTACATGACTATTTTCATGATAATTTTTTCATTTAATAGGTGAAAAAATGGGTTCGAAATGTGAAATATAATTTGGCATTCTCAACTTACATAGCTCAACTTTGTGTTACCAATTTAATGATCTCGGAATAAGAATTTTAGGTTATTACGTATACACTATTCTTGTATATAATGTGTAAGGTATACACAAGATTCGATTCACAAGAATCGAACTTTTGAGTGAATTAAAGAAGCTGCTTCAGATATGCTAATTTTGGCATACGCGCTTAGTATAAATACCACGCAGCGTCATTAATGAAAGAGGGGGAGGTTGTTAAGGTTGAAAAAGGTGTTATCCTGCGCTAGTGCTTTACGGGCCAGAAGTTTACGTGGCAGTACTGCTGGTTTGACTTACTGTTCGTGAGTATAAAATTATATTGTTCTTGAAAGCTGTATTTACATTCCGTACAAGTAGTACGCATGCTTATTGCTGTAAAAGCCAATTATATGTGCAGCGAATTCAATAAACATTATTTCATGTATAAACTGTGTTTGTATATAATTCATATAGAGTGCCACTTCAAATTATATACACCCAAGTCTGGGTAGAAGTGAGCAAAGATTCTCTATAAATGTAAAACTTCTGACAGATAAAATACTGTCGTTTTTTAGAGTAAAATATTCGACAAGGAAAAGTATACTATATATATATATATATATATATATATATATATATATATATATGCATGCATGTATATATATATATATATATATATATATATATATATATATATATGTTATTAATAAAAGCGAATGTTTGCGTGCGTGCGTGTGTGTGTGCGGCCCCCAGGCGAATCTGTGAAACTTACATCCTTGAAATTTGGCACACGGGTAGTGCAGACTATGGGAAGGTGCACCTCGAAGCCCGAATATTAAATTTTATTCTAGAAAATTTTTTATTTTATGTTTTGTGGGATATTTTAACTTCAGATTATGATATCTCGGCAAAAATGATCGTAGAATTTTGATCTTTTTACAATCTAAGACTACAGACATTTCTCCTTCAAACAAGACCTCATCTGTTTAAAAATAATTTAAAACAGGCTAATATTTTCATCAAAATATTAAACCCACTTTTTCGAGAAATTTACGGACTTTTGAGTATCTACGGTCGATGTCTTCGTGTTTTTATTTTACAAAGAACATATTTACATCATCTGGATGATGAAAGCTTTCTCATTCATATAAACCTCATTTCAAGTCTCTATTTCAAAATTTCGATTTTTAATTGAATTTTAAAGAACGATACTCTAACACAAATTTCCTGCATGCTTCTTCAAACGCGGTAGCGATTGAGTCATAACAAAGCGAGATTCTTTCACAGTGTGATTCTCACTAAAAAATGAGTCACTGAAAAGATGTGTCATCATGTGTCTAATTTTTTATTCTTTTTAATTCAAACTTTTTAATCATAAATAGATCATTTTTTTTATTTTGAGTTACAAACTGACGTTTTGAAATTCGGCCATGTTTTTTTCGATATAATTTTTTTTTCATTAAATGTTACATATTTGGAAAGAGCCTTAAAAAATTTTAATTCAAATTTTTTAATCATAATTAGATCATTTCAAGATGTATTGATTTTTGGGGGGATATTTTGCAAGTTAAAAGTGAAAAGAAATTTTAATTCAAGTAACTGACAAGTAAGTTAGAATATTTATTTGAAACTCTTATTTTTAATATAATTGCATACTATTTAATAAGAAATATAAAATATGATTTCAACAATTATATTAACGATGTAACAAGTATTTTCATTATTGAAACATACTATTTAATACAAAATCTATATTAATAAAAGCGAATATTTGAGTGTGTGTTTACTTACGTGTGTTATAATCATTGCTAAATTCACTATAAAGTTGATTCTCGAACATCGTGATTAAAAAATGTTAATTTCTATTACTTCAGAACAGAGTTAAAGATAAGACTGAGAATTCCAGCACCAATGATTTTAAAAATTACATCAAACAAACACATTAAAACAATTATATTAAAAAATAATAGTTTTGGATTATATTATTGTTAAAAACTATGTGAAGACTAAAGACATAATCAGAATCTTCAAATTCACAGTTTAAAAAGAGTAAAAACCAAACTTTCTTAAAAGTTGTCTAAAATTTTCCGATTTTAAAAAATAGTTGAAACGATACGAAAACATTAATTACTGTAAACATAAGAAATTAAATAACGTCATTTAAAACTGTAGACATTCAAACTCTAAATTTCTTTCATTTCTCAAGCAATATAATAATATGTCAATTTAGCAATGATTATAACACACGTAAGTAAACACACATACACACAAACAAACACTTGAAAATAATTATATACCACATTCAAACTCTAAATTTCCTTCATTTCTCAAGCAATATAATAATAACATGTGAATTTAGCAATGATTATAACACAAGTAAGTAAACACACACACAGACAAACACTTGAAAACAATTATAGTTGGGTTTTTACGCTTTTTCAAACTGTGAATTTGAAGATTCCGATTATGTCTTTAGTCTTCACATAGTTCTTAAAAATATTATTTTTTAATATAATTTTTTTCATTTTTTAATATAATTGTTTTCAAGTGCTTGTTTGTGTGTGTGTTTACTTACGTGTGTTATAATCATTGCTAAATTCACGTGTTATTATTATATTGCTTGAGAAATGAAGGAAATTTTGAGTTTGAATGTGGTATTTATATTATTTGCTTGATTTCTACAGTTTTAAATGACGTTAATTAATTTCTTATGTTTACAGTAAGTAATTTATGTTTTCGTATCGTTTCACATAACTATTTTTCCTTACTTTAATAGAAGTTCAGTTAACCCTCGTGGGTTCCTCCCATTTCGGTTACACTCAAGACCTTTGGGGTCATAAACGACCCCATAAGTTTTCCTTCGTTTAATTTATTATGATTATTTCATATTACATATATTTTTTAAGTTTACATACTTTTTAATGATAAAAAAGAAAAAAGAAAAAAACGCAATCAAAGTAAAATTTAGTTTATGTATTAAAAAATATTAATTTTAGAGGAAAACTTACAATAACTGTAGATTTATTGACAACTGTTATAGACCTGAAACGAATGATTTTTGCAAATAAATTTCAAACACTTATTACATTTTTCGCTACATTTTTTATCCAGTCTCTTGTACAAAATTTGCGACGTCCTCTTTTTTTGGCATTTGTATTGCTTCCACTCATATTTGGATCTACTGTAGGATCTATTTACGATTTCTTAACAATTGCTGCGGCTGCTTCAGTTCTTGGGAGAAATTTTCTCTCCTGTAATGCAGGTTTTATTAGTTCATAACCTAATTCTTCCAAAAAAATATCTTCTATTCTTTTTGTTTTCATGGTATGAAGGGTTAATTTCCCGCCAAATCACAAAAGCATTGTACGCAGATGCATCAATTATATTGTAAAAAAGTACAACTGGCCAACGAGCAGTTCCTCTTTTACAAGTGTAAGTAGCAACTATTTGATCCAAAGTATCAACTGCTCCTTTTGTCGAATTCTAATCCAATATCATTGTTGGTTTTTTATCAGATCTATTATTTATATCACCTTTGTTGTGCATGGTACTAATTAGAGTGACACATTTATTTTTCTTTGGTGTATATGCTACTAATGTAATGTCAGTTGTAAATACCTCCGATCCTTTCGAATGAGTAAATTCGATGGGAAGTTCAGGCTTATTTTTTCTTATTGTTCCTAGCATAGTTATATTTCTTTTTAGTAGTAATTGGCCAAGTTCATAAGAGGAAAACCAGTTATCGAAAGTAACATTATGTCCCTTGAGACCATAGGTCAAATCCAAAATAACGCGTAAAGCTTGTTTTTTCTCTGGTGAGCCATCCTTTGGCTTTCCAGTGTATACTAGCATGTTCTATGCATATGCACTTTTAGAGTCACAAACAATCTATATTTTTATGCCATACTTCGACGGTTTTTGTGGCATGTATTGACGGAAAGGGCACCGGCCTCTAAAACAGACAAGTTGTTCGTCGATTGTAATATTATTTTCCTGGATTGTATAATTTAGGCAAATTTTCAACCCAATTGTCCCACAATTCTCGAATAGCAGTCAGTTTATCACTCAGTCGCCTTTCTACTCTAGTGTCTTTATTGTCAAAACGAAGGACTCTAGATATAACTTTGAACCTCTTTAGAGACATTGCAGATCGAAAAATAGGTCGTCCAAACTGTTCATCCCACAAATTTGTCAGTGCTTCGCCATGTGATTTGAAAACCCTAGCTAAGATTAGAAGCCGCAAATAGCAATGCAACTCATTGTAATCCATTTTTTCCCACTTATCTCCGAATAATTTAACACCTTCAATATTCGTCATGTCTATAATAATTTTTTCAGTGGTAGGTGAAAGTACAACAGAAAAGTAGATTTTACATCTATTGCTCTTGATGTTGCATATGATTTTGGTCCCGGTTTTAGTTTTATGATATTTACCGAAGTTCGTCCAGATCCTGCGTATGGAGTATCACGCCATTCAATTTTTTTTATCTTTCGAAAGCATGTATTTACATGGATATAAGAACATTACAATCATATAAGAACATGGGAATGGTAAGCAAACAAGATAATATTTCTGGGGTCACCAGTGACCCCAAAGGTCTCGTGTGTAAAAAATGCAAATTTGGTAAAAATAAAATAAAATAAATACAATATAATAGCATTATTTTATATAAAAAACTAAAAGAATAAAAGTCACAAAATGTCATTAAAAACAAATGGTTTATTAACAAGATATATTTAACAGAAATTGCATTGGGGTCTTATATGACCCTAGGGACCCACAAGGGTGAAAATCGGAAAATTGTAGACAATTTTAAAGAAAGTTAAGGTTTTACGCTTTTTCAAACTGTGAAACTGAAGATTCCGATTATGTCTATAGTCTTCACATAGTTTTTAACAATAATATGATCCATAACAAAAAGTCGATGCAATTATTTTTTTTTCTCATTTTATTTATATGATATTTATTTTTCTCATCGTATAACTTTTGAATACTACTGAAATATCAATTCTACTGTTATTCAATTATAAAAAATCATGATATTTCATATTTTAAGGACCGTCCGGCAGTCAATGCGCTGAGGAAGGCCCTAGCTGAATTCAATTCGTGCATTGTTTTAATGTGTTTATTTTTTCAATAATTTTTTGTTTTGGTAACTCACATTTTTTTTTTCTTTGGAGATTGAACATCCACTGCCGTTTGACTCTATTTTCATTTTCTGTATTTTTGAATTTGATCTCAGTTTCATTTTATTTGCTTTCATTTTATTTGCTTTCATTTGTGCTTAATGTTTTACTAATGTTTTGTCCTTAGCATTTTTCTTTGAATATGCCACAGCCTCCGAGAAAAAAAATGTCTTCGGACACAAAAGCGACAGAACAGAGAACGAAATCGAAGTAGGAGAGAAGATGAATGTACTCCAGAAAGAGAAGCAAGACAGGAATCAAGCAGACAACTAGAGCAAAGAAGAAGAGAAATCGAATGTACTCCTGAAAGACAAGCAAGACAGGAAGCAGACATACAACGAGATCAAAGAAGAAGAGAAATGGAATGTACTGCGGAAAGACAAGCAAGACTACAGCAAGTTAGAACTACAATAAGTGCTCCTCGAAGGCGCATGTACACAAATTTTGAAAATGCAGCTTTTCACTACGACCCATCGGCAGATTACGTATCTGATACTTAGTGTAACATTGGATCCATGTCTGAAACTTGCCAACATTGTGAAGCAAAGAAGTGGAAAGGTGAAGCCACAGGTATGTGCTGCAGCGGAGGAAAGGTTCAACTGCCACAGTTGATGGATCCACCTGAGCCCCTATGTTCTTTACTCAGCGGCACTTCTCAAGAAGCTAAACATTTCCTTTCTAATATAAGAAGCTACAATTCCTGTTTCCAGATGACCTCTTTTGGCACAACGAAAGAAATTAGAGAGCCCGGGTACATGCCTACATTTAAGGTACAGGGTCAAGTTTATCACCGAATCGGCAGTCTGCAGCCTCTACCGAAGGAAGAGCCTAAATGTTTGCAAATTTACTTTGTCGGAGATACTACACAACAAGCAGAGCATCGCTGTAAAAACAAGCCACAAACCAGACGAGACATAGTACTACAGTTGCAAGGTATGCTGCATGATCACAACTGTTACATCCAGAGCTTTAAATCGGCTATGGATAAGATTAGCCCGGAATTCAAATTAGTGATCGTAGCGGACAGAACCCTACACGGTGAACATGAGAGGCGGTTCAACGTCCCCGCAACAGAAGAAGTCGCTTTGATCATGGTGGGTGAACACATGGGACAAGCGACATAGTTTTAGAAGAAAGAAGTGGCACCCTCAAAAAAATTCCCGAGACGCAAAGGTCCTACGACGCGCTACAGTATCCACTCATCTTTTGGCAGGGGGAGGATGGATATCATTTTGAACTGTGACTAAAAGATCCAACTACAGGAATGCCCCAAACTAAGAAGATTTCAGCTATGCAATTCTATGCTTTCAGGATGATGATACGTTCTTCAAATTTCAACACATTACTGAGAAACAAAGACCTGTTCCACCAATTTATCGTTGATATGTATGCCAACATTGAATAGGAAAGACTATTGTACATACGAATAAATCAGAGGACTCTCAGAGTTGAACAGTATGCTCATTTGAGGGATGCGGTCATGAATGATGGAAATATCTCCGACATAGGCCAGCTGATCATCTTGCCTTCCAGCTTTACATAGGGTCCAAGTACATGCACGAGCGTACTCAAGATGCCATGACCTACGTGAGAAACTACGGCAGACCAGACCAGACCTCCTCATCACTTTCACTGCAATCCAAACTGGACAGAGATACAGGAAGAAATATTTGTTGGACAAAAACCACAGGATCGTCATGATTGTTAGCAAGAGTATTTCATTAGAAACAAAAAACGCTTATGAGTCTCATCACAAAGGCAAATATTTTTGGAGAAGTTCAGTGTCATATGTACACGATAGAGTGGCAGAAGCGAGGACTTCCTCATGCTCACATTCTGATTTGGCTCAAGGACTCCGTACACGTCCACCGCGTGGATGAATTTATCAGTTCAGAAATCCCTAATGAACAAGAGACCCGGGACTTTTTTCAATTGAAACTAAGCAGATGGTGCACGGCCCCTGCGGATCCATAAATCCAACCTCTCCATGCATGAAAGATGGAATTTGCACTAAACGATACCCGCGCCAATTTTTGAAAGAGACGCAAACAGGACGAAACGGATATACACTTTATCGACCGCAGATCACTACAAGACGGGGGATTTAAGGCTGACATCGTTTATAAAGGATCTCAAGTGTCTATAGACAATACTTGGATTGTCCCGTATTGCCCTCTACTAAAACAAATTTTCAATGCCCATATCAACGTAGAGTATTGCAATTCTGTTAAGTCTATAAAGTATGTCTGTAAGTATATTAACAAAGGATCTGACATGGCTGTTTTTCAAGTGAACAGTGGAGAGAATGACTTAAATAAAATTGTCCAGTATCAGATGGGAAGATATATCAGCAGCAATGAAGCAGTATGGCGATTACTCAACTTTCCTATTCATGAGCTCCACCCCACAGTGATTCATCTGAGCGTCCACCTTGAGAATGGACAGAGAGTCTACTTCACACCAGAAAACGCTGCTGAACGTGCCCAAACACCCCAGGAAACGACACTTACGTCTTTCTTCAGACTTTGAACACAAAATGAGTTTGCACGCACCCTGTTGTACAACCAAGTTCCCAAATACTACACTTGGAACAATGGAAACAAGGCATGGAACCGTCGAAAACAAGGACATGTTGTACCTGAGCAAACAAGAATAAGGTCAAGCAATGCACAGGGCCGGTTGTACACCATCCATCCGAACATTTCAGAGTTCTTTCACCTGCGCCTCCTGCTGCATGAAATACCAGGCCCAAAATCATTTGAAGATTTGAAAACATTTCAGGGACGGCTCTGTGAAACTTACAAAAAGGCCTGCCAGATTAGAGGCCTTTTGGAGAACGATGACCACTGAAACAATGCACTCGAAGAAGCGGCTGCGTCTCGATCACCAAAGGTTTTACGGAATCTGTTTGCTGTAATGCTACATACATGCTCCATGTCATCTCCCGAACAGTTATGGATGAATCATAAGGAGAACTTATCCGAAAACATGCTGCACCAAGCACGCATGCAGCAGCAGAATATGGATCCGGACTTCAGTGACGACATCTTCAACAGAGCGCTAATCGACATGAGGACAAGATTATATTGATGGGTGGATCGGACCCTAAAAAGCTTTGGACTTCCACAACCCAATCGAAACCTTGATTCAGTCCTGCCGAGTGAAGAACGTGTGGAGCGAAATTATGATACGAATGTACTCGCAACATACATAGAGGAAAATGAGCCGAAAATGGTCCCAGATCAAAAGGAAGCATTTGACAAGATCACAAAAGCAGTTTTCAATGGTCGCGGTGGCATATTCTTTTTGGATGCTCCGGGCGGTACAGGGAAGACTATTTTAATCAATCATCTTTTGGCTAAAGTGCGACACAGAAACGAGATTGCCCTGGCTGTTGCTTCTTGTGGCATTGCTGCAACACTATTGACAGGAGGGATTACAGCTCACTCGGCTTTCAAGTTACCCTTAAATCTGGCAAAAACAGAGACTCCTAGGTGTAACATTTAAAAAAATCCTGGAACGGCAAGGGTTCTGAAGCTTTTCAAGTTAATTGTCTGGGCTGAATGCACCATGTCCCACAAAGCCGCATTCGAAGCACTCGATGTCACATTGAAGGACATCAGAGGTAACAATTACAGAATGGGAGGCGTAACTATGGTGTTGGCTGGCGACTTTCGACAGACATTTCCGGTTATTCCAAGTGGAACCAGGGCGGATGAAATTCAGGCCTGCTTAAAATCGTCTTACGTGTGGAATGACATCGAAAGACTTGGTCTTTCAACAAACATGCGAGTTCATGTCAATGGTGATCCCTCAGCCCAGCAATTTGCAGATAACCTTCTACAACTTGGAAATGGAGCCATTACTGCTGATAATACAGGATGTATAGCCATGGGAACGATTGGAATGATTGTGACAACTCAACAACAGCTGAAAGAGGCGGTGTTTCCAAATGTGGCCCAGCACTCCACTGATCACACATGGCTGTGCGAAAGAGCAATCCTTGCTCCAAGAAACGAAGATGTCAACGTGTTCAATAAGCAGATTTTACAAGAATTGCCAGGTAAAGCTCAAGTTTACAAATCGATTGACACCACCTGTGATACAGACGAAGCGGTACACTACACCACAGAATTTTTAATACGTTGGAGCCATCTGTAGTACCCGCTCACATATTAGAGTTGAAAATTGGTGCACCAATTATGCTGCTGAGAAATCTGCATCCACCTTCACTCTGCAATGGAACAAGACTTGCTGTAAAGAATCTGATGTCGAATGTGATTGAAGCCACCATTATGACAGGACACTCTGCAGGCGAAGTCGTATTTATTCCCAGGATACCAATCATCCCTTCCGATATACCATTTCAATTTAAAAGACTTCAGTTCCTTGTCCGTTTAAGTTTCGCCATGAGCATTAACAAGACACAAGGGCAATCGCTAAAAGTTGTTGGACTCGATCTTCTCAAACCCTTTTTCTCCCATGGTCAACTTTATGTGGGTTGTTCTAGAGTTGGAAAAGCCGAAAATCTCTACATCGTAGCTCCAAATGGAAGAACAAAAAATATAGTATATCCTGGGGCTCTCTAAACTGATATTTCAAGAAAGAAAAGTGAAAGAAGACTCAAGTGAATTTTATCAACGCTATACAGACTTCAATATAGCATTCAAGCCAACTACATGAATGGACAAGCCACAGACCAAGAAGCGTTAATTTAATTTATATCAGCCTTTTGAAAGACACAAATAAGAGGAGCAATGCCGTTTATTTATTTTATGATATTTATACTGTTATTAATTCTATGTTATTTATACTGTGTTTAGTTTTTAAATTGATTTTTGTTAGCAAACATTAGGCAATTTGACATTTTTACTTTTTATCATTAGTAGTAGAAGAATGATGAAAGGCTGAATCTACTAAAATTCTGAGATGTGTATAACATTTCACATGGTTTTTTAAAATGTTATTTATACTGTGTTTAGTTTTTTAATTGATTTTGGTTAACAAGCATTCGACAATTTGAATCTTATTTATACTGTGTTGAGTTTTTAAATTGATTTTGGTTAACAAGCATTCGTCAATTTTAATCTTATTTATACTGTGTTGAGTTCTTAAATTGATTTTGGTTAACAAGCATTCGACAATTTCAATCCTAATTATACTGTGTTGAGTTTTTAAATTGATTTTGTTTAACAAAAATTCGACAAAGTGACATTTTAACTTTTCAGCTTTACTTTTCAAAATTCTTTACTTTCCTAAAGACAATTTGACATTTTCCTATTCGACTTTAGTGGTTTATTTTAAATTCAAATTAATAAGAGATAATGTTAATGTTTTTTGTAGGGAGTAATATTTTGTTGACATGAAAAATGATTCAGATATTATAAAAATGATTGCTTTTTACATTATTTTCAACTCATAAATGGTTTAAATGTAGATATATAAAAGCTTTCAACTTTTGTTAGTGTATTTAGGCCTGTAGTGTATAATAATGTTTAATTTCTATTTGTATAATTACATTTTTTTCCCACTGTCTGAATTTTTTTTTCTGATCAAATTAATGGAGATAATGTTAATGTTAAAAAAATGATTGATATTACAAAAATTGATTGCTTTTTACATTATTACAACTCATAAATGATTAAGTATATATCATAAATGATTAAATGATTAAGGATGAAGGAAACATATCCCTACTGGGGAATCCTCGCCTTGCAAATGTTGCGAAAGGAGGATAAGACGCCTTTGCTGTACGCCTAGCGTGGTGAGGAAATCAGCAGTACCGTCATAAAACGCCAGTTAGCGTTGCAATTTGTCATCTTTGGCTATACTGTGTTTCCTTTTATTTAATTTTGCCCTTTTCATTTTAATCTCAGTTTTAAGGCACATTTTTTCGGTCATTTATTTTGTTTTTGTATTTCTATAATTTCACAGCCTGGTTTTAATACTTTTTTTTGTTGAATTATTTACATTTTACTTAAATTCAATTCAAGCTGTTTAATTTATAAATTTATTTGGTTAACAAAATTGAAATTTTTACTTTTCAGATTTGGTGGTAAAAGGCTGAATCTACCTATATTCTGAGATGTGTATAACATTTCACATGCTTTTTTTCTATGTTATTTATACTGTGTTTAGTTTTTAAATTGATTTTTATTAACAAACATTCAACAATTTGACATTATTTTTCAGCTTTTACGACATGAAGAAATGAGGTAGAGGAGGCTTCTGCAAAACGTGGCCGCTGACGGTTGTTTTGTGACAACTGACTGAAGTGCAACATAAAACAACAGTGAGTGGCCACGTTTGCAGTTTAATTATCTTTGGCTATACCGTGTTTCCTTTCTTTAATTTTACACTTTTATTTTAATCTCAGTTTTAAGGAAAACTTTTTCAGTCATTTATTTTGTTTTTGTATTTCTATAATTTCAAAACATGCTTTTCATTTCATTTTCTGTAATTTTGTACTCTTGATTTAATCTCAGTTTTATTTCAGGGTCTTTCATTTATAGTTCTGATTTAAGTTGTGTTTAGTTTATATTTATACTGTGTTTCCTTTTCAGAAATTTTGCCCTTTTGATTTTAATCTCAGTTTTCAGGTAAACTTCAGGTAAAAATATTAAAATATAGTAAAAGAAATGTTCCTCGAACTGTGCTATATTAACTGTACTATATTCTTTGTATGTTCTATTAGATTTAAATTCATATTTTCTTCTACATTATTTGTCTATTAAAATATCTGTTACGATTTTTTATAAATATATTTTTTGTGGTTTTTTTGGCATTAATTTCATACACTGACCGTTTGTATGTATGCAATTTTAATGTACTCCGTAGCGAAGCACGGGTGTTTAGCTAATATATATATATATATATATATAATATATATATATATATATATATATATATATATATATATATATATATATATAATTATTAAGAAGAATGTGTTGAATTTCTTTACTGTCGATTGCACCAAATACATTAATCATTGGGATCATACGCTATTAATAGCTTGAAACTTCCAAATAAAATTTTAGAGAATATAAACATAAAATTTTAATTCTTTATTTGGAATTCAATAGTTTAGTAAACATAATTGATAATTTTATGCAGCTGTAAAGCAATTTTTGAACTTTCAAGTAAATTTTACAAATGTTCCACCTAGTTACGCGATATCTATTTGAGTGTAAATCAATATCATTAACCGAAACATCCTATTATCAAGACATTAATCATAGTCTAAACAGTAATTGCAATCAGTATATTTAGTATCACACCCCCTAAACATAACCATAGGAGATATTAGTGGACACATGTAGTGATACGATGCTTACCAAACATAATTTTTGCGCCAGGGAACGTGAGTATTCAGAATAGCTCAAGGGGATTCAGTTATGTCATCATAACATATCGTTTGTACATACCCCATCTGGATATATTAATGATGCACCAGTTTCTAATGGCATGCCGATACAATTATTAGCACTGCGAAGTCCTCCAATTTAAAAAATACGCCCTCTCTTAATTAATTGAAAAGTATCGTTATAAATGAATAGAGGAAAGGTTATTTAATTATAAAGCTATCTTAATAGATTAGAAGCGTTTTTCGCACATGCAACATCGTGTAGGACTCAGTGGTCAAGAGAATTCTGTATATTGATATTTTGCAGTTGTGCTAGCTAAGCAATATACGAGTAGTGTAGAATCAAACTAGCAATCTGCATCAGAAATTTTTCTGTTTTGGTAAAGTTTAAAGATCTGCCATAGCTTATGCCTTATTTAGATATAAATTTGGATTCACCTATACAAAAATATTCCCACACTAGAATTCCACACTATTTTTATTAGTAGGTCATTTCCCAAATATTTCGTATTACCTGATTGAAATACTATAGACAGTATCCTTAACTCAGTTTGAAAAAAAATGAGATTGCTACTTTTGATCCTACACTAATTACGTTCAAGATATGATCACCGCAGTAATCAAAATTTTGTACATGTAAGATCTTCATACCAAAAAGGTAAGGCAATTTGACCTTAGAAAATATCAGTAATTTCATAGAAATTATCTTTAAAGAAAATATTTTATTAGCATAGCACGCGTCGTGTAGTGATTAGGGTCACAAGCTTCCACAATATGACATTCGAATCCCGGCTGAGGCATGTCCTCTCTAATACCCTCTTAGGAATGTCGGTTCCTTTTGTGGCAGACACATAATAACATGGACGGATACGAATATCTTCAAAGCAAGTGCTGCTTAGAAGGAAAATGTAGCCATTGTTTCGTATAGTGGTTAGGTTTATGGTAGTGTTGGTTGACCTATATAGTGTCTTCAAAGTGTATATAAAGTCGTCAACAAAATCGTAGTGTTGATGGACGATTCTTCTCAGGTCACTGCAGCGTACGATAAAAAATTCAGTACCAATACCATTTACATAGAAATAATGTATAGTTGTAGATGGGTTTGCAAGCAGTGATGCAGATATTTTATTTTTCACGTTCTATATTCTGCATTAATCACTCTCTGAATGGCCACCATGATTATGTTTATTACAATAGATATGTTCATTTTGCGTATATTGTGAGTGTTTGCAATAGGTAACAGGTTTTTCAGAGAGTTTAAGAAATGTAAGACCATTATCTAAGTAAGTCGTATATTTATTGTTGTTTTCAAGCTTTACAGTTCGTAGTCAAGAACAATGTCTGAAGAGTTTACACCGCACTCCGTATAAGAGCGACAATAAATTGTTTTCTTATTTCTTAACTGGAGTTGTTGTCGTTTTAAAATAAAATGAAAGATGAACACTACAAATATTTCATAGATAACAGCAATACCATTGATTATATCCAGTACAAAATTATAAGAATTTTATCTGGATTAACTGTAGACAAAATACTAACAAACGTGTTTCCAGCAATAATTAATTAGCAATTAAATATATAATGATAAAAATAAATAAAATAATAAAATTAGTAAATGAAATATATATATATATATAATGAAGGATAATTAAGTATAATTTAAAAGTATGCAAAGATTACATGGACTTGTTTTCAATAACGAACCGTCAAAGTATTTTGTTTTAATAACGGCGATTAGTTAATGAACATCGTGTTTCTGACGAGTCAAATTAACGATTATGATTAACGTTTCTGTAAATTGTTAAATAAAAAATTTATAAACTTAAATGCAATATTGGCTTGACTGGTTAAGCTATTGTTTTAAAATAAAATTGAAGATGGACACTACAATTGTTTCATATATAACAGTAATATCATTGATTTTATCGATTATATCCAGTACGAAATGACAAGAATTCTATCGGATTAACTGTAGACAAATACTAGCAATGTTTTTTCTGACGAGTCAAATTAAAGACTGTGATTCACGTTTCTGTAAGTTGTTAAATAAAAATTTACAAACTTAAATGCAATATTGTGCAATCTAATAGTTGAGTGGTGAAACGCACTTGATATATTTATGAACACAACCATGTACACTTTATCAATACAGCGTTGTGTCGTTATCACCTCACTACCAAAAATCACAATATTAAGTTCCCCCACATTTCGCAGATTTCTCTAATTGACAGTAAAGCCTACGTATAACACGGATAAGAGAGAACAGAGGGCACACCAGCAGAGCAATTTAACGTAGATTAAACAACACGAGTGTTTAGAAATCTTGACACTATTCGAGTTCAGAATGCATTATTCATGTCACACAAAATTCTTGCCACGTTTAAAATGTGTTTGATGCAAAGGCATTTCGTTCATCCGTGAATTTAGTTATAAAGCGATAGTTTTTACAAAAGAACTTCATTTTCATATCTTAGCATTAGAAGGTATTAACAGAGAGGATGTTAAATATGTAACATGGAGGACTAAATTCAGTGCATTCAGATTTCAGGTAAAAAACGCAGAAATACGTCATCAAATATCATAGCATTCGCATAAAGTTTTTAAAATCCTTTACTTTTGGATATATGTTAAAATGCTCTTCATGCATCTCTGCAAACACTATAAATGTTAATAAATCGCAAAACTGGGAACTGGAAAGGTAAATATTTGAAATACATTTCACCTTGATGAATTTAGATAGCTCCAAAAAAAGGAAACATTTTGAATGCAAGGCTTAGTTATGTAATCTATGGCTGGCATCGAGAATAATAAAGAGCCGCATTTGTGGACTCCGCAGCTGACAGGGATGTTTGAAAACGTAGAAAGTAAAAAATGTAACATCACATCTACAAAAATATCTTTCACGACAAGGCTTATAAATAAGTTTTATCATCTCTCAGACTTGAATAAAGTTACATCCTTTAAAAATCCATTATACTCGAAATTTAGTGTATTT
>OU015492.1:193300275-193322051 GCA_907164885.2 Dolomedes plantarius | reverse complement strand
TTTGGCTTACATAAACCATTAGATTATAGATTCAGATCAATTTTACTTTTATAATTGTTTTAAAATTTGTATGGCCGGATACTATTAGAATATCACAAGCATTTAAAAAATTAAACGAAGGAGTCGAAAACTATGTTTCAGATAAATGTCAGAAAATGGAAACAAATATTCTTATGTTAATTTTTTCTAAATAATAAATGAATAATTAGTAATATAAATTCAACGTCTATCTATAGTAACAATAATATTTTGCATACCAGAAATTTTTATCAAAATAGCAAAATATACACTTGAAATTTCCATTTTCATATCAATTCTTTGGTATTTTGGTTTTATTTTGGATGCAACGCATTAAACCTAGTTTTGCCTTTAAATTCGCCTATGGAAGCGAGCTATATATGGCTTACCCAACATATTCCTACAATGACAGAAATAGTATGGTACAAGAAAAATATGAAATAATTTGACACGCCATTGTGTGCCATTTGTAACAGGTAAATATTCAGTTTAATCTCAAAATATTAAATTCATTGTCTTAGCACTTCGATTTTATACAGTTGTCAGTTAATGTATTCTACAATTAGAATTTGAACAATAAAAATAAATTAGTAGAAATTTTAAATATTCTATAATATTTCTTTATACTTCAGGTATAATTAAGACATATAATAAAAATGCAATTCATTTGATGTCAGTTTGCTTCATAACTGAGTCTGAAAGGTATAGTGAAGGTAAGGTAGTAATATCCATACAGTGTATGCTAAATAAACTTTTAAAACTACTGTTCCAAACTTCCTCACATTTATCCATTTTCAGTTCATTTAAAATAAAACTAGTTCAAAGCTGAAGCTTTTGATTTCAGAAAAAGCTAGCTGGGATGTATATTATATCATTAAGCAATGCAATAATTTTCCTTAATAGTTTCAAAAATATATCTTGCAAAGACATGAAATAAGTGCCTTGACAATAAGCCTAAAAAATCTGCTCTAAAAAAATGTTCCTGAAGCAAAAGGATTGCAATCTAAATTATGTAAATGTATTAAATTACTATGAATATTTATGAACATATAGCTCTCAATTTCTCCACTAGAGTAGTGTAGCCATATATGTTTTTTAAACTATGTTTTGGTGTCATGCAAATTAGTGTCTCTTAGTAAATTGAAAAACAGTTCTTTGAAAAATTATACCTTTCACTATTTTTCACAGACATTTGTTCTCATATTAAATCCTGTTCTCATATGAATCATTGACTTTATCATCAGAATTTAAAGTATTGTCTGCGTATTTTTAAATACTCATAATAGCATTTAAATATCTGGAAGTATATGTCTGTACTATTCAGTGTGATGGTTTCACTTTTTAGGATTTCATACTAAATCATACACTGGTTGTTATTTGTGTGTATAACTAAGACAACCTCTTTAAATGAATAAAATGTCCTCCCATAAAAAGCACAGAAATTTCAAGCGAAAAAAAAATTCTAAATTTTTATTTTTTTATTTTTTTTTTTTGCGTGTAACTCAATCTATAAAACTAAAATATTTTTGATAAGAGTAGACCGTGTAATCTCACAAAGATGCGTTCTTTTAATTATTTCCCCACGTCAAAGAGAATTAAATCTATTGAATAAAAAAAGCGGGATAACGAGGAAAAAAAATTCCCTCCTTGTGCGCTAGGTGATAAAAAAACATCAAATTTTTTTTCCCGTTTCGTAGGGAGAAACAAATTGGCTGCTCTTTAGCTATTTCTTTTACAAATTGTGCGCTCAAATTCTCTCTCCTCTCTGAAAAGATAATTACAGTCTGTTTTTGCAATTATTCCAGAAATCTGGATGAAGAGATGTACATCACATATACATATATAAATTATAAATATCTTTCTCAAGATGAGATGGAAATTTTTTTGAATTAGAAGATGAAAAGAAAGAGGAATGTTCTTAAATTAAGCCTCGTATCAATTTATATCTATAAAGTATAAAACGAGTTTTTTTAATACCAGCATCATTTCTCTTTCACATATTCTGCAAATTAAGATTTTTTGACATTATATCTTTCCATCTCGAAAAATAAAATAATGGGAATTTTTTAGGGGAAAGGGTGGTTTTGAAATATTGAATAGTTACAATTATTGAATTTTAATAGTTGATTTTTATGTTCTGTAAAAAACAAACAGCATACAATTAAGCAAAGTACTTTAATAACGAATCACTTTTTAAACAGTTTGAATTACCCTGGCTATTTATTACTTCAGCACTTTAAGACACCTCAGAAGAGACATTCTCAGTGATAGATTAGTTTTGATAGAACTATAGTGATTCGATGAGTGTTTAATCCACAGGTAATGTTGATTTTTTTCACGAACAAAATTTATTTGTAAGAATCTAATGGTATTGTGGAATAAAGTTTTGAAAGACGGAATTTGCCTAGATAGAAAACTGAAATACTTTGTATTCCAAGGATACAGGGAGTATATTTACAAGTTGACATTAGACAACATAACAACATTAAGTATTTCAAAACTGAATATAATGTTTGAAGGTTGTTTAATCTCTGAAATGGTGGTCAGACAATAAATTGTATAAAAAACGCATGAACTAATCATTTCTTTTATGTTTGTAAGGACATTCATTCTGTAAACTAGAAGTCACAGCTATAGCCTCTGAAGTTAAGGCCATCTGGAATTTTCAAATAGGTTTTTAATCTAAAATGATTAGCTCTAAATTATCCTTACCCTCTGTGTTCGCCACCATATAAATTCTACAAAGAAGCTTCGTTATCTGCCTGATAATGAAGTATATGGAATTCTGTAATATTGAATAGTGAGTGAGTGAATAATATGTGAGTCACTAGTGACTCACATACAGAATTCCATATACTTCATCTCGTATACTATATGGGGACGGTAGAACACGATGAACTCTCTATTAACTTTTTCCATCCACAAGTGACTATCTCAAGTGACCGCCACAAGTGACCATCTCTAAATCACTATGATTTAGATGTGCTTGTTATTTCTGTATTAAACTGTACCATTAATCAGTTAACCCAGAAACGTATGTGAAACTAACTTGGTTAGCCTCGTCAATGCATCTTCCTTATTACTACACACCTTATATATGCTAACAAAACTTTTTTTTCTTCTTATGGCTATGTTTGGAATCAGTCTATACAAATTGCCAGGCACATAAAAAGCAAGGGACAGGGAACAATAAAACAGCGAACAAGAACAAGAAAGTAAATACAATGCGTATCAGTAAATAGAGATGGACCACTTGTGGGTGTTAAAGTTAATAGAGAGTTCATCGTGTTTCTAGCGTCCCCATATAGTTTGGAAAAGTCTCAACTTTTTTGGGGCCTCCAGGTCGAGCCCTGCGTAAGATAGTAGAGTGTTCTGCATTCATATTGCCTGATTTACAGATATGGCATTCAGCTAACAAAACTGCTGCAAAGTATTATGTTATTTTCGGATTCATAACCAGTTTTTTTCTAAAGTTTATTTTACATAGTCTGTATACATACATGTCTGACGTTTTCGCGAGATTTGCTACTTAGAAGTGCCGTAGAGGTGATTTTCATATTCCAGGCGATGAAGTTGCGGCTAGCCAAGAGTCATGGGTGAATAGACCTCAATAGGTGAATAAAACGGCTTTATGCGCAGTGTAGGAATGTTTTTGTAGATGAATAGAGTGTTGGGTGTGAGACTTAGGACTGAAGAAGTTAGAGTGTAAGGTCAGAGATTTAGATGCATTTGGATTTGAGCTTAGGGTATGAAATTTAGAACTGGAGGAAGTAGAGTTCAGGTAGTGAGTATCAGAAACGTTGGATTTATAGAGCATGGTGTGAGATTTATAATTCTAAGAGTTGGAGAGAGGGGAATAAAGACTCGTAGATATTAGGAGTAGGATATGAGATTTAGAACAGAACCTGCGATTTAAGTAGTGAACTTCTGAAAGGTAAAACTTTTAAACCAGATGCTTGCTATATTTAAAGTTTACGTTTTCGTTATAATTTGAAAGTGAGTAATTAATTTTATTTCTTAGCACTCATCTTCCCCTCTTTTTACCACAGAAATCTGGCCCTCTGTTAGTCAGTACTTATTAATGAAGTCACCTCTATTATTCACCTCTAGCCCAGATAAGGATAGAATATTTGGCTAGCTTACACGCTTAAAAAATTCAAGAAAATAAGGAAAAGAATTATATTGTAAATGACAACGTCTTAAAATTAAGAAAAAATGAAATAAGGGCAACTCATTTCAGACAAATGCATCCTTTCTTTGGACGCAGAGCATTGAATACAATTTTTTATCCTCTAACATTTCGGGGCCTGATGAGGATCTTACCTGTCATTGGTTCTATAGTAACCCTTATAGATATTACTAGCTGAAGTACCCGGCGTTGCCCGATTTTCAAAAAATAATATGCCTATGTTTTAATCTGAACTATCATCTGTATATCTATATACATTTCAGTCAATTGAAGCAATATTTTTTCACTTATAAAGGAACAACATAGGCCTATTCGAAATAATCAATAGATTTCACAGTTTCAATGAAACACGCTGATTTTGAATAAAGTTCAATAATTTAAGTTCGATTTACAAAAAATGTGCATAAAATTGTACATAAATTCAAAAACATAAAGTTTATAAGTTAAATAAAGTTCTGTATTATTACACCAATAATTTCCAGTTGATAGCCAATAAATTGTAAATCTTTTTTTACCTTAAATGTCCCATAGAAAGCGTAGTTCCAAATGTAATTTTTCTCCAAAAAAAAAACCTTAAATGTTCAAAAATCCTTTTTGTATTTATCAGTACCCTCCTCCACTTGAATCTTTAAAATATTAAATGTTTTACTTATAATAAAGGAAAATGTAGTTTGATGTGTTGCTATGGTTACTTGACTATGGTTGACAAAGAAAAAATTGTAAAGGTGAAGCATCAGCTCAACATATAGGCCCGAAACTTTTTTTTACTGATCAGATATACATAATATATAGCCTATGTCCATCTGCAATAATGTACCTTTCAAATAGTGAAATAATTTTTCAAATAGGTGCAGTAGTTCCGGAGATTACCCTCCACATACAAAATCCCCTCTCTCTCTTTATATATTAGTATAGATTAGGGATTTTGGGGTTATTTACAATTCCTACATGGAATTGTAAATGAACGAAAAACATCGTAATTATACGATATATTGCTCATAAGCAGTCCCTTAAAAATATTGTTTAAATTCCCTTAAAAATATGATCCAAATAAACGTTTGAACCATACCCCAAAATTAAAATCTTAACTAGAAAATTTAAATTCATTCTGGTTAAAGTAGATTGTGAGACTACTCATACTGGATGTACGAGTTTTGTGCATTAAGTATTTTAAGACGTAATCAAAAACAAAAAAGATTTTAAAGAATTTTTTTTTGCTTTAAGAATCACTTTGAGTAGTTTGAATTTTTATCTATTTAAACAGTAAATAAAATGGGAGACACTACACAGATAGCATTTCTTAGCACTTTATTAAGGTTCGATTTACGAATAATAAACACAACTTATTTCTGTTAAATAGTACTGATAAACTGACGTCAGTCGGATTACATTTATCTTTCATGTAAATAGAGGGGTTATTTATTTGCTTTATAATATAACCCTGGAAACAATAATTACGAACTAAAGTGAACAATTCAATTTCGCATCTCAGATGCATATAATTACATATGAGAAATTGTATCTATTTGATCAGCATTATTAAAATTTCTTTAATCATTAGTTTCAACCGCTTTTTAAAATATCATTCATTACCTCAAATGGATTTAAAATTTTAATGCACAGTATTTTTCTCATCTGTTGCCACAAAAATATCCCGAGGGACTTTCCCATCGTGGAAAACCCAAGGAAATTTTCTTTAATTGGCGCAATCAGAAGATAGATTTATTTTCTCAAATACTTCTATCGCGATATCGATTTGATGTACTTTACAAGAAAGATATTTGTTATTTACGAATGAATACAGGCACTTACGACTGAGGAAATGAATCATTAAATGTCTTTGAAGTAAGTTACAGTGTGCCAGAAAGTAAAGTTTTTAACTATTGATGGGTTTGTCTCTTGCATATATGAATAAGATATTCATTCCAGATTTTGTTTTTGAGCTGTGCAATAAACATGGCGCAGTTATACATTTTTCTGAAAAACAAATGGCATATTGAAAGCATGAAGTGTTTCTGGTTGACGCTATTTTATGATGAGAAAATTTTACCTTCAGCCACATGGTCCGATACATAATGTGGCTTTATTCTAAGCTTCTATGCATCTGTGAATGGAAGATCTACTTTTGACTAATCTTTATTTCCGCTCTATTGTGATAGAATTATTTTCGATTTTACTCATCAACGAATGTTTTTTAGGGAGCGGAAAAAAGGAATTCCTTAATACTTTGAGAAATAATTTTAAGAGTACTGTATGAGAATTGATCATGGAATCGTGAGGGTATGAATATGAGAGAGACTGAATGCTTTGTATAGAATATCAAGCATATTGAGATTATTCTTAGTACTCAGTATTGAGCTTTCAAGTTCTCCGATCTCTTTGGTGCAAAGTTTAGGCATATTTTATGCTCAGCAATGAGCCTTCGCGTTTCTGGATCTCATTGTCGTATAGTTGGCTGGTTGGTTTAACCCTTCAGCGCCCGTGTACAAAGTGCAACATTTTCGAAATTTTGAATGGTTTGTTTTTACATGTAAGGTTTTAATGTTCTAAGCAGTTTCTATTTATAGATACACCCTTTCTAATGCAGGTCTGATTTTCTGACCCTTGAATTCCTTTCCCTTTATTGTTAATCGCGATTAACCGTGGTTGAACCAACGATTATACTGGGTTACAATACGACAAAGAAGGAGTTGATGAAGTCGATCCGATGTGCAGCTATTGCACGGTATCCGGAATATCACGAAGATGGACAATCTCATTGTTTTTTTTTAGCTTTTTGGAAATAACTGGAATCAATTCGCAGGTTGTCCTTAGATCCATAAACCGGACAGTTTTGAATTAAGTCTATGTATCTGCATTCTTTGGCCTTTAATTATAAATATATCTCAATGTTATCAACATTTTCTATCTTGTCATAAAACGCAGAATTATTATTTTCAATTTGAAAAAAAAAAAAGTTTTGCAATTTGTGCCACGCGCGCCTGCTGGTGTTTCAAAAAATTAGCGCATCAGCTGATGGGTTAAAGCACTGCAATCTTCTTTTGATACACAAGGGTTGAACTGACTGGGACGTACAGCAGATCCCTATCGGCTGCAGAAAACCATTACCACCGGAGGAATTCAAACCACAAACTCTGGCAGTAAAGCCTAACGATCTAGCCACAGATCAGCTTTGTTGTCTATAATAGTCCAAATTAATATGCTTTACTCAACGAGATTTGTGTAACTGGATCTCTTGGTGTATGGGTAAGAGTGATAATCTTTACTTAACAATGAGTTTTTATGTCGCTGGTTGTCTTTAGTGTAAAGTTTAGGAGGAACTTCCTTGCAGAAAAATGGGATTTTGGGCTATATTTCTCTACTCAGCGAATTTTTGGTGCTACTGGATCTCTTTGCAAAATTTAGGGCATGCCTTAATACCAAACATTAATTTTCGGTGTTACGGGAACTCTGTGGTGTAAAGATTAGTATGATATTCGTTGTGGAACAAGGAGTTGTAATGCAATTTAAAATCTGGATATTTTTTGTTTTATTTTGGCATTTCCCCATTTTTTAATAAACTCTTTTAAAATGATCATTTTTCACCATTACTATAGGCTAGGTTTTCTGAACCATAAATGAAGACACGTAGTTTAAGTGTTTATACATAAGAAATTTTGTCTCGGCGGATGTAAGCTGGGATTTTTTAAGACTATTTTATATGAGTCAAACATTTATCAGTCAATACTTTTTTTGGACAGATTTTATTATGTCAATTAACTTTCTTTGATTTTCGAAGAAAAGTCAGAAGGACTTAAAAAAAAAAACATAAATCAGTTTTTCCACACATTTTAAATGGTTTAAATTTATTTAATGCTTACAAAAACTTATGAATACACTTAGGTTTTATGACATCAGCTGTCAGTCAGTCTTGATTGGGCATATCTATCTCTTCCTTTCTTGCACATCGATTATATCTTCGCACTACCTTTTCAGATAAACAGATATCCATTAAGCATGAAATTTGGATGTCTAAAATTTATTGCCTGTACTACGGTATACCATTTAAGCTTAGCCGGACGGAGGTAATTAGTATCTATATGCATTCATATACGTATTCGAAATATCCTCAGAATGAATGGACAAGCTGGCCACGCGACAGTTACCCGTGCAATTGATATTAGTGAACAGATTAAAACGTAGAGGGGTAACATGGAAAGGCACGCCGGTCCCTCAAAAATTCCGGGAGTTTCGTATTATATACCCTAACACAAGTTAAATGCAAAACCAACAACCGTAAATTTCTATTTACCACCCAGTTGACACCGGCTTTGAAAGGGCTCCAGAACCGCCGCTTTATAGAGATTAGGCTCTCTAAATAGCCACTGGGCAAGGAAAGTCTACTCATACGAGCAAATTCCAGCCGTTAGTGCATGCGTTGATCGCCAGTTATAACGCCATCGCATATGATTCAGAGCAATCTGAAATGATTACAACTATACGAGCCAAAAGAGGGAGGGGAGGGCGTTGGAAAAGCCCCTTCTGACGGCCCCTCCCGGCGGTGTTGAATGCAAATTTCGGAGGGGCAAGCGCAAATCACGCAATTTAAAGCCAGTTATTGGCGCGAGACAATCAGCGGGCGAGGGGGGAAAAGGGCGGGTAGTGAAGAACATTCGCTCGTTATGCTAATGCGGACAAACGTTTCGGCGGCGGGAATTAACCGGACCGCCGGCCTGTAAATAATTTAATATTCCAGTCCGGCGTCGACAACATGCAAACTAATTTACCGCCGCTCGCGCGAAGTGGGGTAAAGGGGAGGGGGAGAGTAGAATGCTATGAAGTGGTCAGAAAATGTCGGCTCTGCTGGGCTTTGGGATCCGAATCAGTGAGCAGTGATCGCTGATAGTTGCGTTTTCGTCGCTGAGAGGAGTGGAGTTGTCTGCGCTCCTGCTGCTGTTTAATGTGTTTCGGCACGAACGAGAGGATTCCGTGAAATGGAGGACTAATGGCAGTGCAGACATTTTGAGTCGGGACATTTTTAGGGTAGAAGTGTGCCGCGTTCGTGGACATTAAGATTTCACAGACGGCCTACCGTTAATATGATGATGTGCTTAGAAATATTTGGAGTTACTCGCGATTTATAACTGCTGGTTTCGAAAATACCGAGCAAAAGTTATCTGATAAATAGGTAAGGTTATGTGATAAATAATTAAGATATGCAATCAAAGGGATATAAAAGAACTATTTATAAGTGGTATTAAATTCGACTTTGGAAAGACAAGTAGTCCGGAGAAAAGCATGCAATGTTGGTTGCAAAGGATGAAAGCAAGGATTAGGGACGTGGCGTTCTTTGCATCTATCTCGAGGGCTGGTTGGGGTTTTATGGCGCAAGGTCCAAAATATTACATAAAGCTCGATTCGAGGGCTGGGGTTTTTGTGTTCAATTCTTAGCGTATCCAAATTGTTTTGATAGAATGAGATAAATTAATAGTGTGCAACTGAGAAGATGTTAGTTACTAGAATCTCTCCTTTCCTCTTATTCTTATGGTAGAAGTCGTAGTGTTTCTTGAGATGAATTAAGGCTTGCATGCGTAAATGATGAGGCAAATTTTTTTAACGTAGGATTACGTTCCTCCATAACGGTCCTTCGGAAAGCAAAATTGCAGACGCAGTCCGTCCATACGCCCTCGCGAGTTATAATTTTGGCAGCGTGCCAAAAACAGTCTGTATCGCTTCGACAAGCAGTAAACAGTTAAACAGAAAAGTACCAAAATGCGTTAAAATTTTGACATATATATATATATATATATATGCATGCGTATATATATATATATATATATATATATATATATATATATATATATATATTATATATATATATATACAGTGGAATCTCGATTGATCGTTTTTGGATCCAACGTTTTTCCGTATGTGTCGTTCATTTTATCTAGTCCCAACGATCATATTGCTTTGTTATGTTTCCGCATCTATCGTTCTCCCGCATTTATCGTTCATTTCAATCGGTTCCTTGAAAAACGATAGATCGAGATTCCACTACATATATATATATATATATATATATATATATATATATATAAATAGATAGATAGATAGATAGATACATACATATATACATAACATATACATATACAAAAGAGGTAAGTAACGATAAATAATCCTACGTTAATAACCCGCGATAATTTCGTTAGAAGAGACCACCTGAAATGTTTTCTTTCTTTGAATGAAGTTTGCACATAACTTCATTCAAACCTCGAAGAACAGGTTCATGAAATTTAGATAATACGTAAAAAATTATTTTATCTTTATATAAGCCTGCAACAGAGATCAGAAATACACGCACACACGCACACACACACATGTGTGTGTGTGTATTGGTATGATGTACGGAGAAAGATATACTGAGACATGTACTGATAGATACATTCCCATGAACACATCCCCGATGTCTATACGTATGTATTTATATCGTGATTCCCAACACACACTTTTACAGTCTTATGCAGTCAAACGAGATCTGAGAACTTTTCAAGGGCATTTGAGCAGCTTTCATTGATCCATTTCAAGCACGGGATGAAAAAAAAATGAAATATTGAAAGTTTTTTAATCAGTCACAGGATTTCTATTGTAGGTATATTTATTCATATTTCTTAATATTTCTCATTAATTTTAGTCGAAAAGCAGTTGTTCATTTTGAACTTCAGTGCTGCCCTCTGTGAACCGTAAGAAGAAACTTTTAATCACACCAAAAGAAAAATTACTAAAAGTAGGTTGGTGATGATTTAGCGACTTTATGAAATGATCAATGCATGAAATGATTCAGTTCAAAAATTATTTTGGATTCGGTTCCTTATAGCCGTAGGGATTAAATAAGGATGCTTTGCCCAATATAAAATGTTCCTCGAGCTTGGATATTATTCCTTTATAATTGGATTTGATCCGATAATTTTTTAATGCTGCTTTCTCCCTGACACCGAAGAAAATATGGAGAATGATCAGGTATTATGAAGGATAGCAGCTGAACCAAAACTGTTATAGTGAAAAGCATTCCTCTACGAACACGCCGAAGTTTCTCCTCAAAATAAGAAAATTAATTCTAATTCTAGAATTATGAATAACATGAATGCATTGAAACATTTTATTGAAACGCCTGAAAATAATCCTCCGTTTCGCTGCAATTTTGAAATTGGCTTGAATTCTTCATATACTTAAGAATTGCAGAGGACCCAAAGATTTACGTGCAGTCTAGTTCTATAACTGAATTAAAATTGCTATGAAGCCTAGACATTAAGTGCACAGCTAAGCTTTTAATGAAGAAATATATAATGGAAATTTGACATTAGAATCAAGATGGAAGCTGTAAATTGAAATAAGGCGAAAGCCAAGCCCTGAACTAAGAGGGAAGTGAAAAGCAAGAAAAATTATGAGCTAAGTATTCGCTCTTCTGCAGCAAAAGCAATAGCTAAACCTAAATTATATGTTTTGAATAGTTTAACCTTAAAGGCTATCAGATTAAGTTACTTAGCAGAATAAAGGGAAGTAAAATTTAACATTATAAGCAAACAATCAAGGACTAATAAATTGTACGAAGGAAGTCCTGTTGTAAAATTATTTGGGGAAACATGCTTATATCAATGCTATCTTTAAAGTAAGGCTCT
This sequence comes from Dolomedes plantarius, assembly GCA_907164885.2. Taxonomy (NCBI): domain Eukaryota; kingdom Metazoa; phylum Arthropoda; class Arachnida; order Araneae; family Dolomedidae; genus Dolomedes; species Dolomedes plantarius. Next base: position 193,310,189 of record OU015492.1, on the reverse strand, counting down.
TTAAAATAATAGTTTTGGTTTGTTAGTATTGCTGTTAATACTTAAAATGGGCATAATGAAAATAATTTACTCCAATTTTTAACTTCCGTTTAAATTCCTTTTTAATCTTTCAGCTTAATTTCATTGAACATTTTCAAATTCCATCATTAAAAATCTTATCAACACATTTGTTTGCTATCTTATCCATAAGTAATTTTTATATTTTGATAATTATTTAGAAAAACTTTTAAATTATATTTTACTACAACCTTGAAAAATTATTTTAGAATGCAGATTTAAATTCTTGTTCATATAAAAACAGTTCTCTTGAGTGAAAAGAAATTGAGAAAGTGAAAAAAAAAATCCTTAATCCAGAAAAAGAAGTAAATAGCATTGCATTTCTGTGGCGTTATGGCAGATGTTGATATGTCAGAGAAATTCAATTTTATGTTTTGAGTTGCTATATCACACTTAACATTGGTTCTTTAATGTGGCAAAATCTGATAATGGAATTATGAAATAATACAAAGTTATTTGTATTGAGAAATACTGTTATGTATAAAAGAGGTAATACTTGGTCCCTAACTGAATATTTTAGATCCTAATTGAAAATTTTCCTTGAAGACCAGCCAGATGCTTGAGATTGAATATGAGTATTAACTAAAGAATATTTGGATTGAAAACTTAATTGAGCGATTTTATATTTCCCAACAAAAGTTACTTTTTTAATTTGCCAAAAACATGAAAAAAGGACTTATCAACATCTGCCATAATGCCACAGATTTATATCTTCGATTTTAGTTATTTCATATGAGGCATTTAAAATAGCTGATTTTACTAACGAGTAGCTAAAACCATTACAGATAAAAGAAAAAAAAACACTTTTCAGTGATGATAACTGCAGACATCAAAGTAAGACACATGCTGGTAGAAGCAATAAGTGTGTTCCATTTGTATTACCTTTTCAGTTTATGGATAACTCTTAATATATATTATTTTTCTCTTTTTCAATCTCTTCTGAAAAACTAAATGACATTGCACAGAACTGAGATAGAAATAAAATTATGCACATATTTACTACCGGGATGAAACGTAAAAAATATAAACAGCTGCAATTTTTTTTTTTGTGTTGCATCTTCCGAAATGAGTCAGTTCATGGCTCAAATATTAACCAGAGGATATAAAGGAATTGAGTTTAATAGAAAATATTAAACTGAACCCATCACTGCAAATAACACCAATAAGTAAAGATTTCTCATGATGATAGATCGTTTCAGGCTAGTTTTCAATATTTTTGAAAGGTTATTTGTGAAAAAAAAAACTTGTTGCCGGAAAAAAAAGTAATAAGCTAAATAAATCTCGCCACGCAAAGGCAGTGAAAAACATCAAAGAGTTTTTGTGATGAAAATAGTCTTTCTTAAGCTATTCCTTTTCAGAAGATATGAGCGAAAGAAAGAAATTTCTCTCCTAAAGATAATTACATGCCGCTTTTTGTAATTACTCGGTTTCCTCGGACGGAAGCAGTTATATTACAAACTTCTGAATTACTTTACCGATATTTGAAGAAAATTTCTCGGAATTAGGAGAGTCCTAATTATGTTTGTATTTTGTCATTATGCATGTTTAGAAATTGTGTCTTGAAAGCACGTTATTAGCTAAACTCAAACATAATTAAAAATGCCGACAACATTTACATTTCCGTCATAATGAAGCGGAATATGACGTTGAATATTTTATAGTAAATTTTGAGTTCTGCCCCGGGTTCTTCATATTTATTCATGGATAAGAGAGAAATGTTGGCGTAAACTGAATTACACGCTGATGTCCTATTTGCTGGCTGGAAATTGTGATGAATACAAGTTTGCTGTTTTACTTTAACGTATACTTGGTGCAATTAAGTTGTATTTCTTAAATATATTAATGAGTATGGTTTAACGAAAGTTTAAATTACAAAGATAGACAGGTGGCAAAAGTAGAGGGTAATATTAGGATCTGTAAAGGAGAATCAGAGAAAAAAGAATCTCTATATATATATATATATATATATATATATATATATATATATATATATATATACATATATAAAGAAAAATTATAAATACATAAATAAATAAATATATATGAATTTCGAAATAGTTTTAAGAATTATTTATTAATGACTTCTAGCAGTAACACATGGATTTGGTAAGACAATTATAATTTTACTATATAAGTAAAAAACAACATTGATTTTTTATAAATTTTAAACCACTTTGAGAGATGATATTGGCCCTCTCAATATTTATGATGAAGTAACTTAGGAACACTTAGCAATAATTTTTTTAGAAAAGGATGGAAATTTAATTTAAATTTTTCATTATTAAAATTCTTAGAGTTATCTTTGTTTTTTCCGCTCTTGTCGCTTATTTGAAAAGATTTACTCCTTTAGTATGTTTCTTCTAAACGTAAGTATAATTCATGATACCAAGCATAATCAGTAGAAGAATTCGACAATATGGGCAAATTAATTTTACAATTACAGCAATTTAGTGTGGTTTGGTTTGGAGTGATAAGGTTATTTTTGGTTACACAAGGGCTCATTATACCGGGACCTGCAGCTTAAAGCCGATTCCGAACGGCTACAAACGTCTACTACAAAAGTGGGGTTCGAGCCCACAGACTCTGGTACCAAAAACCAGCACCCCAGCCATCATCCGGCCAGTAATTTAAGAATTTCTGTAAATATCACACTCTTAGGACTATTAAAATATAAAAATGAAAAAAATAATATTATTTATAGTTAAGTGATTGATAACAGGGCTAAATTTAAAATTATATCATAAAAAGTTAAAATAATATGCTCTGAAAGCCTTACTGCAACAGTCTAATTAACTAATACAGACACTCATATATGAGGCGTTGAAAGGCAAAGTGGTGTAAGTCACATTTCAAACTTTTTTCATTTGAGGGCAATAAATAATCCCCCTGTTCAATTTATAGTGGAATTGTAAAAAGTTATTATTTGCAGTATTGTAATAATTGTTATGAATTATAATTTGTTCAATTTATGGCGGAATTTTTTGTAGTTTTTGCAGTTAAACTCTTTTGACTTACACTACTTGACTTACTGACTTACACCACTTTGCCTTCACCGCCTCATATATATATATATATATATATATATATATATATATATATATATATATATATATATATATATATATATATATATATATATATATTATAAAGCACCCTCAAAAGTTGTATGTGATTATGTCAGTTTGCGTTTTTCAAGAAAATTATGAGAAGGTCAAACAGGGCAGCTGCCAGTTTTAAATAAATTTTATATTGTGAACAAACAAACAAACACACACACACACACACATATATATATATTTAAGATTAGATATAGGAGTAAAAAGGAGAAAAGAAAGAAATATTTTAATGCATTTTCCGAAGCATGCTAGAAGAGAGCAAAAATATTGACAGCCCAGAGGGAAGACAATGGAGAAAAGAAAATGTTCCATGGAGGGAGGGAGTGGTGCCATTAGTTCCATTCCATCACTGGCGATATTATTTATCTCGGTGAGTGATAATGATAGACGTTAATTTGCCACTTTATCATTTTCTGAAGCATGACGGGTATACTATAATCGTTTTTCTTCTTTACACAGAGAGAGATGCGATGTAATGTAGAGAAAAATGTCTAGTAATCACTAGTTTAATACATTTTTTCGCTTTTAACGACGGTACGTCTGTTACAGGTTGCTTAAATATTGCTGTGAAGAATTGATTTTTAATCTTTCGTAATGGAACAGGATGCAAATACCTGTGTAATATATATATATATATACCTTCGAACCTCCATATATCGAACTTCCCTATATCGAAATTTTCTATATATCGAACTGGTTAGCAATCTCCTATGTTCATTACATAGAAAAATTGTTTCTATATATCGAAAAAATCTCTATATATCGAATTTTTTCAAGACAAATTAGGAGATTTTATTCCACTTTAGAATAAAATCTCCCAATTTTTGGCATTTGAAACAATACGTCGTGGACTTCAATTCGCGGAAAATGTCCCTGATGAAGTTTTTAGTGGACTGAATAAATACGAACATTTCTTTGAACTTTCCGCAAAACTAACTGTTCAGCAAGATATTCGTAGTTTTTTTTAAAGAATGTAACTGTGATTATTGTAACCACTGTCTGCATTATTGTTTTTTTAAAGATATGTAGTAATCAATAAATCTTTTATATTAATTCATTTTTTAGTTATTAACTTTCATTTAATGGGATTCGCATATAAATTAGAAATGGAGTTTCGTATACGAAAATTAGCGTTAATTTTTTTGTAGGAGAATTATGATAAGACTAAGCTCAATCTATATATCGAAATTTCTATATATCGAATTTTTTTCGCGCAATTTGCTACTTCGATATATGGAGGTTTGACTGTATATATATATATGACATGCCTTCAAAAGAAATTTTATAATTAACTTGTATTTAGTCTGAAGTTGTATTCTTCCGATATTTAGCAGATTTCTGTAACATATATTTCAACCAAATTTTAGAGTAATCGATCAAAAAATTCTGTAAACTTTCATATAAAAATAGGAAACGTAGTTCGATTTTAATGTGGAATACACATGAGAAAAAAATTGGAAAGTTATTTGCCCAGTGCAATTAATTAAACTGAATACTAATAATTATTCATAGTACTGGTAAGGTATTATCTTACTATAAAAGCTGCTATGGAAAAAATATGAGGCTCTGGTCTAATAGGAGGAAGGAATTATGTTGAAGAACAAACACAACTTTAGTACTCTAGTACATATAATATTTTATTACTTTTGAGTAAAAAAGGATGTATTTGACATTTGTAACATTTCATAGGGATTTAAAATATAACCATTTAAAGTAGATAAAACATAATTGATACAACTTTCTCTTCACTAGAGCTTTCTGTGTAAATATCAGTTAGCACCACATAAAAATTATTAGCATAACCTTATTAGTATTACTGATGAAAATTGTCACCAGCATTTCAAAGTAAGTTAACATAGATCTGAAACTGTTATTCAAACAATGATTAATGTATCTTCCATTTATTTTGACATATTTGTACTATGAAATTTTTGTTTGTTCCCTATACATTCCTTGACCTTCCGACCAATCTGAAAAGTGTATTGCGTAGATACCTTCTCCTTTCATACTGATAATATATGATACCTTAAAAGGGATTACCAAGTAGCATTTTGTTATTAAAGTTACGTGTCCACAGATTGATGTGACATTAAAAAATTTACTACATTACAACACCAAACTTTTTTTTGCTTTTCTCAGTGTTACTCTAAAGCTTGATTTCATCTAGTTTTTTTAAAAAAATTATAATAAAAATCATTCAAAATTGAGTTAACTTCCTCTTTATATTAGAAGCTAAAAATATTTATATGTACAGTTTACAAACATGAGTAATATATATAACACATTACAACATTTACTACATTACAGCAATGACAAGATTTTTTACTTTTCTTTGTGTTACTCTCATGCTGAATACATCGAGATTTTTAAAATGTTTTAATCATAAATGGGTTAACTTCCTCTTTATAACAGAAGCTAACTATATTTATCTATATAGTTTACAGACATGCGTAATTCATATGCGTTTTACTGCAATTTAGCGTAGTAAAACGTATGACAAGATTTTTTTACTTTCCTTGTGTTACTCTAATGCTGAATACTCCGAGATTTTTAAAAAAGTTTAATCATAAATGGGTTAACTTCCTCTTTATAACAGAAGCTAACTATATTTATCTATATAGTTTACAGACGAGCGTAATTCATATGCGTTTTACTACAATTTAGCGTAGTAAAACCTATGACAAGATTTTTTTACTTTCCTTGTGTTACTCTTATGCTAAATACGCCGAGATTTTTAAAAAAGTTTAATCATAAATGAGTTTACTTCCTCTTTATAACAGAAGATGAATACATTTTACTATACAGTTTACAAACATGCGTAATATTTATGTGTTTTACTACATTATGACAACGCCAAGATTTACTGCTTTTCTCTGTGGCACTCTAAAGCTTGTATACGTCGAGATTTAAAAAAAAAAATTCAATCAAAATCATTGAATAATTGGTTAACTTTCTCTTCGTATTATATATTTATCTATTCAGTTTACAAACATACGTAATATTTATGTGTTTTACTACATTATGACAACGCCAAGATTTACTGCTTTTCTCTGTGTCACTCTAAAGCTTGTATACGTCGAGATTAAAAAAAAATTCAATCAAAATCATTGAATAATTGGTTAACTTTCTCTTCGTATTATATATTTATCTATACAGTTTACAAACATACGTAATATTTATGTGTTTTACTAGATTATGACAACGCTAAGATTTACTGCTTTTCTCTGTGTCACTCTAAAGCTTGTATACGTCGAGATAAAAAAAATTCAATCAAAATCATTGAATAATTGGTTAACTTTCTCTTCGTATTATATATTTATCTATACAGTTTACAAACATACGTAATACGTATACATATGTCTGCCCACAGGCACATATAGAGAGCTAGAAAGTGAAAAGAAAGAGAAGTAGGAAGAAAGAAAGTGATTTTGTCTCGCTCCATTGGGAAAACTGGAGATCAGCAGTTTCTTTCCACTACAGTGAGTACCTGATGATGAAAAGTGTCGAATCTTTGGGATAGGAAGAAAAAGGAAGAAGTAAAAGGAGAAATTTTCTGGGTTGGGAAAGAATGTCATTAGTTCCATTCTATCTCTGACAAAGTTATTTATCTGCGAGAATGGCAATGATCGGTGGCTGTTCCCCACTTTATCAACTCGTAGTGGGGCGCAGTCCTTCTTCAGGTGGCTGTATCGAATGACAATAATGTAGATAAGGAAGCTCCGTACAAGAATGAATACGGCTATAGATTCTAATATTTTTCTTGTGTCTTTTATAGATGTCGGAAATAGCATTCGTAATAAATTTAATGTGTACGATATCTATGAGTTATCTCTCGAAGAACCGGACTTCCATTGTTGTGTACTGACTTTTCTAAAAGTCCATTAATTTTGTTTTTGTGGTATATTCTGGCAGTTTCTTTTATCAGAAATCAACCTCGCTAAATTCATATTTCGTATTTGTTGGTGCGTAAAAATCATTTGAATGTAAATTACAATTGTAAAAAAATGCCTTATCCCCTCGGTAAATTTTAAAATGTAAGGGAATTTTTTTAATGAAAAAAATAGCCCACGTTTTATAAAAAGTAGTTAATATAAGTTAAATCAAAAAGTAAATCAAAAAATCACGAGTAAAGGAAAAAAAAACTAGTTGACTAAATGCAAAGGAATTAATGGTCACAACGCCTAATACTGTTGAGAAAATAATCTTTCTCACTTAGAGTCTTCAGTAGCCTCTAGATGAATCAATGAATACAAAGCAATGTTTTTTGAAGATATCTATCATGAATAATCCCTTTGGATATCAATTGTGCTAAAGAAAATTAATATGGAAAATAAATTTTTCGCAAACCTTATATATTACCATGAAAAATTAGCAAGAATGAGATATTTTGTTCCTACTCTAGCTTCTCTAAACTAGTAAAATTAGATATGGAGTCAGAAAATCTCTTGGTAAAGAACAATACGCCGTACAATTATTTATTTAATATTTGTCGCACACTCATCATATTCTTATTTATCTTTAAATTATCAAATTTTCAAATAAATTATTTTCCATTTTTTATTCAGTGAAGCATAGTGATTTTAAAACTATGGTAAAAACAGAATTTGACTTCTAATATTGAACTTTTGTTTAAATTACTGTATTGTACCAGATAAAACAAAGGAGGCTCCCGGGTTTGAACCGGGGACCTCTTGATCTGCAGTCGAATGCTCGACCACTGAGCTATACTCCCTTGTCTGAATTATTCACGCTGGGGCTAATGTCTATGATATATGAGAGAATGAAAATTTTTTTTCTCAATTAGTCATCAGAAATGTTAGGCCAGTTACTTTATATTAATTTTACTCTAAATTGCATTACTTTAAACCATACTTTACCAATTCCTTTATATTATATATAATTTCGAATTTATACAACTCATAAGACGTATTACGAGAATGTACCTAAAAATTCTAGTTATCAACGTTTAAATATCTAAATTATTACAAAATACCCGAAGTCTCAAGAGTCAGATGGCATCTGTACTTTTGTTTTGCTAAATGATGGCGGAACAAACTGGGAGTTGCAGTTCGAAACCCTTACCTTATGGCCGTCCGCACACGGAGCGCCTCAAAGGAAACTCAAATGGTTAGCGACTGAAATTGCTTATCGGTTGCAAACTTGTTAGTAATACGGCTCCGCACACGGGCCGACTCAAAAGTGATTCAAATCAATAGTTTGCGACTTGTCATGTAAGGAAGAACATCATTATTCCGGGCATTATTTTTAGTTAAATTATTATCAGAAATTAATTTATTTTAAAAAATCGTCACAATAGATTGTCTTTGATCAATCGTTTAAAAATGGACTGTATATATGGGCGCACATATTCCATACAACAATAAAACGTTAGAATTTCATTTCATCGCTAGCCAGAAGTCACGTGACTCGTGTACGTCATTTGGCAGCTTGCCAAAACAGCGGTTGTAACATAGATTGTGTAATAACACGCACGACGCAAGAGAAACTGGCGACTGAAATTGCTAGCGACTCGACACGTTGAGTTGCCTGCGACTGATTACAAACGCATTGCTGACGGGTTTGTAACCAGTTGCGCCGTGTGCGTGGCTCCATTCAATTACATAGGTTACGACTCATCACGGAATGGTTTGTGATTGGAGTCGGTTATCAGTTTCTTTTGAGTTGCTTCGTGTGCGGACGGCCTATGGCTAAAAACACCTATGGCAACTTCGGGACTCGAAACCGTAAATTCTGCTACAGAAGACCAGGCCACTAGCCGTCTGGCCACTGTTGGGCTTAAAAGCATAGAGACAAACTAGTAGCAATCAAGTAAATATGGCGATAAATACATGTAGAGAGAAATTTATAAGTCTAGAAAATCTTCGAAGAAATTTCACTAAGCTACCTGAACAGGGCTATGCCAGACATTTTTCAGAAAGTGGAAAAAATAATTTGTTTATTTTTGCAACATTTGTGACCTCTAGATGTCTCAAATACGACATATTGTTATTGATTTAACATTTGGGGCATACTCATCATATCCTTCTTATTTCTCTTTTGATTATCAAATTTTCAAACGAATTCTTATCCCTTTTTTGTTCATTAAAGCATAGTGATTTTATTACTATGGTCAGGAAAATTTTATTTTTAATACTGAGATATTGTTTTAAATTACTACATTGCTCCGGATAAAACAAAGGGGACATCCGCTTTGAACCTGGGACCTCTCGATCTGCAGTCGAATGCTCTATCACTCAGATATACACTCTTGATTGAAATACTCATGTGGGGCTATAGTCGACGATATATGAGTGAATGAGAAAAAATGTTTTTTCTGAAATGGTTGTTAAAAATGTTAGGCCAGTTATTTTATATTAATTTTACTTTATATTATATTACTTTATATTGCTCAGTGCCAATTACTTCATATTATCTATACTTATATATAAAGAGAGATCGATTTTGTACGTGGAGGGTAATCGTCAGAACCACTGTACCTATTTGAAAAATTCTTTCACTGTTTGAAAGGCACATTATTCCAGATGGACATAGGCTATATATTATGTATATCTAATCAGTAGAAATAAAGTTAGGGGCTTAATCCTAACAATCTCCATTGTTACCGCTACTGTCCTCTACCGCTTTTTGTGCCGAAGTCTTCAACGATCCTTAGCGTGGTGATATCTATACTTATATATAAAGAGAGATCGATTTTGTACGTGGAGGGTAATCTTCAGAACC